>MU835239.1:0-40746 GCA_029204225.1 Diphasiastrum complanatum | reverse complement strand
CACTTGCATAGCTAAAAAACACAACTTATTTTAGAACTGTAAGTATAGGTTCTCATTTTGGCAGCCCATAATTGCTAGATCATTATCCCCTTGGCCATCTGCCACTTTTCCAACAACTCGCAACTAGAAAACTCAAAACCATCAAGCAAAACATCTTTAAGGTTTGAGTCCTTGAGTTTCATATGAATATATTTTGGAAATCCATGTGCACTTCTTTCCCTAATGAAGTGTTTTGTTGTTTCTTCTTTTAAATTGTAGATTAAACCTTGCTTGTTATCCTCATTCCATTGTATGCTCTTGGCTACTAGTAGAGTTTATAGTTGGCATGTTTCACTTTTTTTTTTTTCTTCTTGAATTTTTCTTTCCAAACTTGAGGATCTCCCCAACTGCTTTTGGCGTTGAATTGGCATTAATTGCTAATTTATTATCTACTCACTTGCATGTATTTTTACTTTACAATGATCTAAAGTATGTCAACTTCATCTATATCTAAGTACTTGCCCGTAAAATTGATGAAGTTTGCTCCCTCTCATGCTAATCCCAAGTCTTCTTGCAATTTCTCCTTGTCCTCTCTTTCTATTGAAAGACATGCATCCACTCCATGTGAATGCCAATCAATTTGGTCCTCAAAAACATCATCTAGATCCATTCATATTGATGTAAATACTTATATTTTTGCATACTTTGTAGAAATACATGTGTTTTTAAACAGTCCGCAAAAATACATGGAAACCGCAAACATGTATTAGCTCAACAAACCTCGAATCGACAAACATTGAATCTGCTCTGATCCAAACCCATCGAAGACACTCGACTTGCGAAGTTGTTAGAGTCGACCATCAACTGTCGATTTGATTGTTGACTGTTGACCATCTATCTTCACGCTCCCATGATTTTTGCAAAATCTCCAACAGAACAAATTCTATCCAATAGCGACTACTAACAACACATAGTGCCTTAATCCATATTGTAAATCTATCCATTAAGCATTCTTGTAATTGTACTACTACCACGTATAAACATTCAATAACTGATGAGTAGATAATAATGAATCGATTAGTATACATTCAGACTGTACACAGTGTCAATGTCACGTCGATTGTTGTATTTCATGTTTTGCCTGATTCATTACATGCAAATTGTATAATTCATAGATTGAATCGTTCTTGTGACTGATGTTGGATTATTCTCCTTCTTACCAATCGATTAATCGGTTTTAATCTTCATCCATTGTTTATCCAGTTCTACGGATTTTTCCGTGTGTTTACACAGTCTGCAGAATTACAAGTGTTTTTACACAGTCTGTAGAATTACACGAAGTTTACGACAGTTTATCCTTTTTGGCCTGACAGATTTCTTGGTATAAATAGTTGTTCATATTCATACAGTTTAATGATCATCAAAATTATCATCAAAAATTGAAGTTATGATCAAGCATTTTCATTAGTTAGCTCTCTCTCTCAAGCCTGCGAGCTTGAACACTCCTGAGCATTCTAGGTCACTTCTTAGAGTTGTTTTAGAGATTGTTATTGCGCCACTGCTTATCAGCATTGCGCTTAATTCAGACTTTCATTTTAGCCACTCAGAGATAGCATAGAGTACGCGGCTTCGATCCGCAACTTATTGTACTCATTTACTTCTGTTACATTTTCATACTGAATCAATACTATCCTTCATTACGTTGAGTTTTCATCTCAGAATGTATGCGTTTGTGTATTTCTTCGTGACTAATTCGCGAACAATTCGCGACTAATTATTTGTCTGATAATTTTTTATGCTTAATTGTTTGGCTACATAATCACTGTAGTACTGGTGATTTCAAAATTAGTTACTATAACTTCAAACATGATTTCAATCACTACTGTCTTGTTTGAAATTGATAGGCGTAGTCATGCATTAGAAAGATGAAGATAGTTTATTCCACCATGCACTCTTGTCGTGAAACATTCGTCCCTGAATCAAGGTGGGTAGGTCACCCAACCTGGTTGGACACATTTTGTTTGACTCATATCTTGCTTGTTTGATCCAAAAACTCAAAAAAAAAACTTGCCAATCTTGTCTATTTGAGATTTAGACAATTTTTTGAGGCCATAGCCACATAGTTTCATGCAAACCCCTTGTATTTGAGTCTTTTGTGAATGTTTTGAGTGCTTTCTAGGTGCTTGAAGAAAGTTGACCCAAACTTTGTCCTTGCTTCACCCTTGGTTGAAACTTTGATCTAGTTTGAGAGAGTGTGATAGAGCTAGTGAGATTGATCTAACACTAAGTTGCAAGATCTCATATTGGAGTTGGTAGCACACGTTTATTGAATCCATTATTGAGAGAGAAGCAACACTTTGTGATCCATTACAAGAAATATTCTCAACTTTTTTATGGCTTCCATGGGTTCCTTCCTCTTGGAATCTAGTGAGAGGCAACAGTACCGATCCGATAAAAAATGCCAAGACAATGCTATCTTTCGAATTTGACATGACCGATCTGGTTGAAGCTCATTTCTGCCTTGGTATACAAATCCACAGAGATAGAAAACAGAAGTTTGTCTACATTACACAGCAGAGGTACATTTACAACATGTTAGTCAGATAAAATCTGATGAATTGCAAGTTAGCTTTCTCACCAATGGAACCAGGAGTCAAATTGTCAAAGGACCAGTGTCCCCAAACAATTCATGAGAAGCAGCAGATGCGTGAGTATCCTTACCATTCTATTATAGGATCTCTTATGTACGCCATGGCAAGATGATATCAACCTATGAAAAACAAAGGAAACTCTCTGACACTAAGAATGAAATGGCAAAATGGGGACCCACACACCCTTATATAGTGTGTCATTCCAATTATAGCAAGCATTCCAAAAAGATCTCTTGATTGTTCAAAAATAGTAAAGTAAGAAATATATACACAATGAAATAATTCTACACATTTCCAAAACATGTTATCAACAATTTCCTATAGAAAATGTCTAGTCAAAACATTTACATTGCAATTGCATACCAAACTAAACCATAGCTAATGCCCTAACAAACATGGAAACGATAAAACCAAATCTCTGATGAAATCCCATCGGATAGATCAATGTTATTAGTTAAAGTTAGTGCATAAGAGCAACTCATAGTTCATGTATTTTTACGGTGACCGAATCTAAAAATGATGCGCACTTTTGGTGTTTTTTCGCGCATCTCCTGATCTTCAAAACTAGACACCACCATTTCAATATTAAAATTCATTTTATATATGTGTTCAACAACCATTTACAAAAGTTAGAAGCACGTTTATTGTTTACACTTACGGTTTGTTTGTTGATAGTGAACACAAAATTTGTGGGCACATCAGCATATATTAAACCAATTATAGCCCGTACATCTTCCAAACTCCATTCACCATTAACACAGACTTCCCACACTTCATCATTTGGCATATGGATGGGTAGTTCAAATTCTTGATGTCTCATCTCTGCATCCAAGCTATCCCATCGACCATGAGCAAACTTGAACTGCCTATAAAGGAAACTGAAGGAGCACGTTTGGCGTGCAATGTGATATCTTATTGTCATCGTGTCATGACAAATATCACACCTTATTAAATCACCTTCGTGATTTACATTCCGTGAGTCCCAAGAAGTAAATACATTGTCCAACAATGAGGATTCCATCGCTTTCCATACCCATAATGTATTTGTTTTTCTAAATGGTATTGTTTTAAATATGGAAACAAATACAGCGACAGGCACGTTACACCATGCAATTTGCCATGTCATATGGGCCATTGCTGCTCAATTGTCATTCTTTTATTGGCACACGTGTCGTCATTAACACTAATCATGATTAGTGAAGAGGCCCTTTTTGAGTCCAAAAAGGGCCCTAATGGATCTTTACTCGCTCTCCAACTGCTGCTAATTGGTCACGGATCTCTTTGATCTTCAGTATGTGATCGGCAATAGTTGTACCATCATCCATCCGCAATGTATGCAACTTCGTCTTCAAAAACAGTATTCGAGATGTATTTGTCGTTTCAAACAATGCCTTCAATGTATCCCACGCTTCTTTTGGTCCTTCTGAATCTGAAATATAGGGAATAATTGGATTTTGTAACTGATAAGTTGATGACATTCTGGGATTTTCGTTTTCTCCTATCAAATGTCCGCTAATCTTCTTCAATCACTGACCTTGTCTCTTCACCTGTCACGATCTCCCATAGCTCCTTTTCCATCAAAATATTCTTCAGTTTGAATTTCCAAACTGCATAGTTGCCGACACCTTCCAATTTGGTTGACTCATTAAGGACACTCTCGCTTAGAGTTGCCATTACTGGATAGATGAGTCTGGTTCACAAAATTTATCACACCACAGAACTTTAAATTTTTTGGTTAGACACCTGATATCAGTACGACACGCGAGTGCACGACTACTTGGGATTCTCTTTAGCTCGTGCGCGTGGATCCGATATTGGTACAAATATGCGATATTGGTATGACGTGCGGATGGACAACTGCTCTGGATTGTCTTTACCTTTGGCGCATCCTTCCAATATTGGTACTGATATGTGATATCGGTATAGTGCGCGGATGTATGACTGCTCTTGGTTTTCTTTACCTCTGGCACGTCAATCCGATATTGGTACAGACAAGATGAAAAGTAGAGAGAATATAAGAACTTTCAGAGAGAATATTCTAGATTCTCCACTTCGGCGCGGCGTAGCTGCCGCCTCCTCTTTGCAAAGATTTCGAAATGTGTGATCGTTCAAAAGACAGAGATCAGTAATGTGAAAAGTATGAAGCTTCCTAACTCTGAATGACAGTACTAGACACTATCTAGTGTGATTTGTGGTACTCCAAACAAACAAATGAGAGATTTCTTGGCAAACCTCTCACACAAATAGCACTTTCCACAACAACTAGGAAGTATTGTAACAATCTCCCCACTCAACAGATTTTCAACTTGTTTGATATTGCCCTGGCCTTTCTGATGCCTCTGGGACTGTGTCTTCGTTTCCCATTGATGATTCTGAGCTCCAAACCTGCAAAATACACCAAAGAAGGATTTCTTCCAGCCGTTTTTATCTCTCCAAGCTTTCACATCCCGTGAAGGACTTTCTCACTTCGTTGCAGAGCCTGTGGCAAGTTGTATCCACTGATCAAGCACGCAGGACTATTTATGCTCTGATACCATGTCAGGAATTAGATATGCAACATCAAGCATTCACCATAAGCAATCACCACAAGAAGGCGGAAGAAGAACACACACTGTCACTCTATCACACTAACTCATACAGAATGTAAAAAGTACAAATAAACCCTGAACAGAGAGAAAACCTACGAGTAGACTAATAGACTAGCCTATGGCTAATGATAGCTGGTCACAACTGTCAACATTAATGTACCTCGTAAACAGTAACAATGAAGTTTATCATTGATTTCTAACACTTGAACACTCTTGAGCATTCTAGCTCACTTCTTATAGTTGTTTTAGAGATTGCTATTGCACCACTGCTTATCAGCATTGTGCTTGATTCAGACTTTCATTTTAGCCGCTCAGAGATAGCATAGAGTACGTGGCTTTGATTCTCAACTTATTGTGCTCATTTATTTCTGTTACGTTTTCACTGAATCAATACTATCCTTCATTGCGTTCAGTTTTCATCTCAGAATGTATGCATTTCTATATTTCTTCATGACTAATTCGCAAACAATTCGCGACTAATTATCTGTCTGATAATTTTTTATGCTTAATTGTTTGGCTATGTAATCACTGTAGTACTGGCGATTTCAAAGCTAGTTACTATAAGTTCAAACGTGATTTCAGTCAATATTGTCTTGTTTGAAATTGATAGGTGTAGTCATGCATTGGAAAGATGAAGATAGTTTATTCCACCATGCACGAAAAGTTTTCTTTCTAGATACTCGAATTATTTCCAGTTGTTTCTTTTCAAGCTAGACCTATCTTCTGCACACCACTTTCCGACAACTGATAATTAGTGTTGATTATGATGCTCTAGTTTTGGCTTGTTTGCTTGATTCATTCACGCTTCCGAAAAACATCTCATTGAATTTGTGCATGTCTATGGAATCGATTATATTGATCCTTGCGACTTCAGAGCTCAGATCAAGTAGAACCATTGTGGATCATCGACAGTACTTTGAATCTGATAGACATAGATTCATGCATGAGGAATTGTTACACTCTACAACAGACTTTTCGACATGGTATCAAAGCGTCTCTATACTATTTGATCACTTTTAATGATACTGACATCGATTCAAGCGTAATACTTAAGAAGTCGATCTAATAGAGCATATACTATCAGAACTTTCACATTCCAATACAAGATAGACATCAATGTTGAATGGTTTTGCAATCACACAATCTACTATCTGCATACGTCCATCTCAAATTTTCTAATGAATTCCCAATCGCAGTATGGTCTTAGACAAACTCGATGGAACAAATTACCACCTACGGAAACAAATGGAAGCTCAGGGATGGTAGGACTTTTGCTTTAATCACTCTCAATATTTTCGACACACATATTGGCCATAACAGACAGCCCAAACTTCGAAGGAAGCATGGGACATTTGGAACATGCTCTATGAAGTGAGAGATGTCACTTCCAAACTACATTTGAGAAAAAAATTATTTTCACTCAGAATGTCAGAAAGTGATTATATTCATAATCACATAAATCCATTGTTAGAGCAGATGGTAGCAAGAGGTTCAATGATCGAGGATTCAGACGATGTTATGATCTTACTGTGTAGCTTGCCATCTTCTTATGAAAACTAGATGATGATGATTTTCTCTCTCAGAAATAACTTTGTCAAAAGTCATAACTATGATGCTACAAGAAGAGATCGAAGGAATTATGCAACCTCGTCTTACTGGAAAAAGCCCTTCCATACTCTATACACCAAGAAAGGCTCAAAGAAGCAACAGTCGAAGATGAAGGTAGTCAGACAATTCTACATCAATCAAAAGTAGTCACAAAAATTGAATTCCGAACTAACATCAGCAACTTGTTCAAAACTAGAAAAGGTTGTTCTGCAAATACTGCAAAAGGACGAACCACGAGATCCAGGACTGTCGAATACTCAAGTTCAACAATAACAAGAGGAAATAGTTGGATCATTAGAAGCCATGGCACTATCGACTTAAAATAGAATGTTGAAGATGATGATGAGCAAAATGCCTTCATGGTGAACCATCACCATGTCGAACAACTTGAGGAGTGGTTCCTCAATTCTGGCTCAACACAACACATGACAAGCCATCAAGAATGGTTTATCGGACTATTCAGCCTATACCAAAAAGTTCGTCACCTTAGAGACAACAACTCACATGTGATCGAAGGTGAAGGTACTATTAGACTGAATTTTCGGCATGGGCAGTTGAAGCTCATGTAAAAATTTTGTATGTTCTGAATCTGACAACAAATTTACTATCGGTCAGTAAAATTATTGATTTAGGACATAAGGTAGAGTTCGAGTCTGATTTGTGCAAGATTATTGATAAATATAAGAGAGTTCTTGCACTTGGAAAGAGATAAGGATATTTCTATAGGCTTACTCATTGTTACTCTATAGAATACTCTATAGGATCATGCTTTAAGCGGTTCAATTTTGATGAATAAAAAGTTAATTTGGCATTATAGGCTTGGGCGGCTCAATAACGTATCTATTGTAAATATGTCTAAGCATTCTTTAGTTCTTGATTTTGATTATCAAACTATCAACCGAACCGGGCCAATATGTCAGAGTTGCATCATAGAAAAGCAGTCTAGAAGGCTTTTAAATCGAATCATCTAAAGATTTGTTAGACATAGTTCACTCAGAAATTATGTGGCCCAAGCAGACACCATCACTTCTTGGTGCAAGATTCTTAATTACATTCATTGATGATTGATCAAGAAGAATTGTTGTGTATTGTATGAAGCCTTCCATTTTTGCAAAATATTCAAAGAGCATATTGAGATGCAGATAGGCAAAAGAATCAAAGCTATCAAAATCGACAATGATGGTAAATACATATCAAATGTGGGGAAGGGCACATAAATGTTGAATGTCCTCACATGGCATGTATACACCTTTCTGCCAAGAATGCGGGTATGGGCACTATTACCATAATTGTCCATTAAGACCTGGAGTGAGCACACCCTTAAACTTAATTGTCATTCAATCAACGGCCACTCACGAGAGGCAGTCACAGAACTCCAATACTCCCCACATTCGGTCATTGTTAATTCAAACTTAAATGCCAAAACATCTACATCCTGTAGATTCAAATCGTCGACTCTTGGTTGATTTTTTGGCAACCTCTTTCTCTTGCCCTTTGGATCCACTTGCAACATTTCGAGTTCATACCTTCCCAAAAAAGCATTCGTTGACGTGGTGCGCAACCAATGGACACGTAGTACTTTTGTTTGATTGCTATTTTGAATAAAACCAAGTACTTTGGCAATCCAAAATGGATGTCCTTCATTGTTTTCTAAAGCTAGAAGTACAACAAGGCTTCCAATTTGGATTTCATTCAAATCACCGTGCCATTTCATTTTTGCAGCTTTTACACTTTGCCTATTCTTCCTTGAGCCCACATAAATTTCACATTCCTCACTTTGCACAAGCTGCAAGAAATCATTATTTTGAGGAAGATCTGAAGGTTCGACAGTTGTAGTTGATGTTTCTAATTTATGAGGCCAATGAAATTTTTCAGTTGTTAATGTATGTTCAAGATTGAGCAAACTGATTTTTTGTTCCTCAAAAAAGTCCATCCACCAATGCTGATCAAACTCATCAAAAAAAATGATAAGCTGCTTGAATACTTGATTCCAAAAAATTTAATGAGGCAAATGGATCAATCTCTTTGAGTTGATGGAATGCTAAGCAAAAATTGAACTCCTTCAAGAGGTAGCCACGAAACTAAATTTGAAAATCGTTTGCTCCATAATAATATAATGTCTGATTCATTACATTTGATTTTAAACTGGTGCTGAAAGCTAATATCATTAATATTAGCTACGCATCGTTCTGTTTCCTTGGATGCCTTAACATAATCACGAAAATCATATGTGTGTCTGATTAATGACACGTTTGGCTTTGGCACATACAATTTCTCAACAATGCTTTGAAGCACTGATAATGAAAATGTTTTCTTGCGTCTCAACCTCTTAGAAAAGCAACTAAACATTCAAATAGGGAACATTTTTGGTTTTGGCAAACTCTTTGTACATCAAAAGTATTTTTGATTTTGTAAAATTATCCGGCAAGTGAAAATATAAGGAATAAGGCAATTTGTCTCCGTGCACATGTATGAAATGCTTTAGCCAAGCAGTTGCATTTAAAGCATCTGAAAAAATTGTTCGACCCTATGAGGATCCCCGTAATGTTGGGTCTTTCTGAAGTCGTGCATGCATTCGTTGAAGCCGTGAGTTTCCAATTGCGTGAACTACTTTGTAAGCTTTGCAACAAATCTCCAGTGGAAGAAGCCAACTTATTGGCTTGGGACCATAATATTGATCAGGAGTACCGGATGAAGATGACCGTGATACAAAGAATCCGATTTTTTCACAAAGAATACGTGAGAGTCTCCAAAGCAGGAGATGTAAAGCAACTAGAGCTGAAAGCACTCTGTGCTCAAGAGACAAGCTTGTCTTTTGATTAAAAAAATCCTACGCAGAGCCTTACAAAATATGATAGTTTTTTTCAGCTTGCTTTTCGTAGTGGCTAGGTAATTTTTTTTGCTATGCTGTCATGGAATATTCTGGTCATAATATATGTTGCAATCCTTTTAAATTGTTTTTATCAGACTCTAATTTTGAGCTCAATTTTAATACTCCCTAAAAAAAAAAAATTATATTTTAGTTGTGGGCCCTTGTTGATAAATTTTTTGATAAATGGGAAACTTTTCAAATAAAAGGCCAACCTGCTCAAGGTGCCTCAAAGTTAAAGAAAAAAGTTGTCAGCACTCCAACTCTGAAGCCAATCCCTACAAAAATGGAAATATTTGAGTGGAAAAATATGCAAGGGATTAGCTCTTCAGAGCTAATAATAATTGTTCTTTCTAGAGTTGCCGATGGTCAACTTTCTCTGACGGAAATGGGAAAAGAATTTCAAAGGTGATAGTCATAATCTAAATATTTATTTTCATGTTGCCTTTTGTAATTAAGTGATTTTCATGATTTTGTTGGATTTTTAGCAATTGTACTTTTTAAATGCAGGCATAAATTATTTATGACAGTTCAAGAAGCCCTTGTGACAGGGCTAAATTTTCCTTCATGCTATATAATTTAGGAGTAATGGATGAGTGGTTGGAATTATATGAACAAGAAAAAAAAAAGTATTGACTAGAAATCGACACCAACGCAATAGGCGTAGAGGTCAAGCTGCACCTTCACATGACCTTGAGCCATTGCCCAACCAATGCACCATAGACTAGATGGTTGATACACTCCAACAAGCAAGATCAAATGGACAATTCATATCTGACACAAAGTGGGAATTTGCAAGAGGATGTGATTGGAAGGTTTGTCTATAACTCTATTTTTTTTAAGTGAACAATTTTAATTTGTACGATGGTTGATTATTGTTTTAATGACAGTATCGAAAGTATAGCGCAATGTGGGCATATGGTCGTCATCATCTCATTGAATCAATTGATTTGAAATGACGAACTTATGATTACGGTGTGATGGCATCCTTCCATCAAGAAAGTCGGAGTAGTGCTTGATCAAAGTCCAATTTCTGGAGAGCTTGAGTATGTAGGAACCATACAAGCCATATATGAGGTGTGTTTTAGTCAAATGGGTAAATATTTGTTGTTTGACGTGAAATGGTTCAAAATCAATTATAGAGGATCAAATGCAACTATAAAAAAAGATTGTAGTGGATTTTTTGCTATCAATTCAACCAAGACATTAAGCATAGACTTTTCAGACACATTGGTGTTGCCTCGTCATTGTGAACAAGTATGCATGAATTTCACATTTTTTCTTTTCTCAATTGTGACCAATATTATATTAATCATCTACACTACTTTTTCAGTACATCTATTTATTGTGAGTTAAAATATGATCATAACAAATATCTAATCCTAACATTGCTAAATGTGCAGGTATTTTTTCAAGCAGATTGACTAAACAAAAATTGGTGGTATGTTGTTCAAATCAAACCATGCTCAAGACATGTATTCGAAAATGCATATGTTGAGAATGAAATGGAAGATCTAAATTTGGCAACACAAGTATATCTGATGAAGATGTACACATATCTTCAAGTTTTATAGATCTGAAAACCCGAGAACTGAATCTCATGATTCTGACGACTCAGATAATGAAGAGGACAACAATGATTCTTTGCGTGAGTATAATATTGAGAGAAGTTTTAATTTTGATAGTGATGATGAAAATCATCTTAGCGGAGATGAGTTGCAAGATGGCTTGGCTGATGAATTTGAATCTTGCGATGATGAATAAAGATTATACATGTCACAAATAATTTTGTCATAAAATGATACATTGTAGTCAATATATAAATTTGTTTTCAAATTAAAATTATTACATTTTTCTACAATGTTGCATTTCTAAAGTTTCATTTCAAACACATCTCGCAATCACTTAGAATTGAAAAAACTTATCAATATTATTAGATATGTGAACTAATTAAGAGAACAATTATAAAATGTAAAACGTTGATTATTTATATATTATAATTAAAAAGCATCTTCTTTGAGATAATAATACACTTTGCCACAATGTTCGATTATTTATTCATCTTTGCAAACACACAAACGTGTATAACATTGCAATTTTTTTATCAACAGATTAGCTTAACAAGCTACCTCATGGCTCTCAATTGCAAGGTACCTAGCATCCTTTCAAGTGCAAATTTAACTCACACTTATATTTTTATCCATTAATACCATATTGAGATTAATGTCAAATTTTGATTATGAAATTTTCTCAATATAGAAACACATCATAATGTCCATAAATGTATAAGATAGCATGTTATATTCAACCAATAATAATTTCAATTTGTCAGAGCATGATAATTTGACATAATGATCATTTGTTTTTTAGTTCACATTTTATTATAAGTATGCACTTATTCAAAACCTCAAAAAAAATCTTATTTGCTTTTAAATTAATCATAAAGTTGTTGTTTATCAGCATATTATTCATAATATATTTTTTTTTAAAATTTAACAAACTAATTTTGCCACGCATGCCACGCGTGGCAAATTTTCAAAGCAAAACCTCTTAAGTATTGTGTTTTGATATTGCCACGTGTGGCAAATTTTGCCACGCGTGGCAATAAAAAAAGCCAACTCCTTGAAATTTTCTCTGGAGTACATGTCACACGACAAGTGATTAAATAACAACTGTACGTGGCACTTCCACGTGTGGCTATGCCACGCAGACACATTTTGGCGCTCATATTTTGAATTTTGAGTTTTAAAAAATTTGCGTGGCACTGCCACACGAAATTAAAAATTTGTTGCCAAACCCCACCTCCAGCCTGGATTTCACCGACAGGGTCCCCGAAAAAGTTTTGCGTGGATGTGCCACGCGTGGCAGTGCCATGCAAAAGAAAAATGTCAAAATTTTGGCTAAGTATCGGGTTCACATGGCAGCGTCGCATGGCAAAACGCACATATGTGTAGTTGTGCTTCAAATTAACACAAACTAAATCTGATGGTTATAAGAAAGCACAAGGGGAATCATGTGAGTTCCACTTTGACCAAACTTAGATTCTTTATTGCAGCTTGAGTTTGTGACTCTGGGCCTCTAATGTCATTTAAGAGTTTTAAACCCCTAGTCACTTATTTCTAGGAATCACAACTTGTTAATTGTGCTCATTGGGTTGGGCTTATACGTGCAGGATGTCAGTGCCCTCGCACTTATTACTCTAACTGTACAGTGTACTATGGCGAGGCCCACTTGGTAAGCTTAGCCTACAGTACTTTTAGTGGCAAGACCCACTAAGTGCCCAAACACCTACATGTTAGGGCACACAAAAAATACTAGGTCCGCCTCCTCAAAAATCTCTCTTAGCTAGACTTTCCAAGGTGGAACCTCCTAAGGCCCTTGTAGTAAAGAAAAACCAATTGAATCAGTGCTACATGTGAAAAGTACAGTACTAAGGACCATAAATGGATCTTTGAATGATCCACAAGGTGATTGTATGCTTATTAAACAATCTATCAGAAACTAGTCATCAGAAAACAAGATCTAGTTTAGCAGCTTGATAGGAAACAAGTAGAGACAATCAAAGCATTGATCAAATAGTATAATCCAACTCCACACGTGTGGAAATAAGGCTTTAGTACAGCCTGTAGACAGTGTTTACAAAGTGTCAAAGCTGGGTTTCATTGGAAATCAAGCGTAATCACCATACAATGAGAGGAAACTCGAGTTTCTCCTTGAGGCTCCCAAAAGTTTCTATCTTGTCACTATGGAGAATGGGAGTACATAGTAAAACACACTTCCTTTGCAAAGTTAGGTGAAAATCCAGCATGTAATAAGGAAGTAGACTCCACTTTCTTTCCCTAATGTGAAAACCCTAGCCTAGATCCAAGAGGCATGCTTGGTAGGTGCATGGTAGGTACAAATCTCATCATAAATCATGGTCTAGATCCTACAAAGTAGGAATCACTACCAAATAGACACAACCACTCCTCTTGACTCGTGGTAACCTACTTTAGGTGTGTATGTACAAGTGGCACTTTGACCATTCAAGTAACCAACAAACAATATTGACAAAATGTATAATATTCTACATGGCTAGATTTGCCAATGTAGGCAATTTTTCACACTCCTCCTCAAATCTAGCCTTGGAGATCACCATGCTTTTATCAATAACTTCAATTGATGATCTGAGCTTGACAAATTAATCTTTAGGTAAAGGTTTAGTAAACAAATCAGCCAAGCAACTTGATGATGGCACGCGTTGGAGCTTGATCTCTTTAGCTTGCACTTTTTTCCTCACGAAATGATGAGCAATTTCGATGTGTTTGCTCCTTGCATGGAATGTAGGATTAGTTGCAAGTGATTGGGCTGATTGGTTGTCACAATAGATGATAGGGATATCCTCATCCATGACATGAAGCTCCACCAATAGCCTTTTGAGCCACAAGACCTCCTTGCATGTTGATGTCAAGGCCTTGTATTCGGATTTTGTGGAAGATAGGGAGATGGTATCTTGCTTTTTGGAAAGCCATGATACTCCATCACATAGAAAGGTGGCAAAGGCACTTGTTGATCTTCTATCCACTTTTTCACTTGCAAAATCCGAGTCACTATAGGCTCTTAAGCCAAGATTAGTTCCTCCATACAAAATACCAAAAATCTTAGTGAATGAAATGTATCTAAGGACTCTTTTGGCCATGTTCCAATGTGAAACTAGAGGACTTTGAATGAATTGGCTTAACTTTCCAACACTATAACTAAGATCAGGTCTAGTTATAGTTAAATAGATCAAGGATCCAATAAGCCTTCTATATAATGTGATGTCCTCAAAGGATGCTTCATCACAACCAATAGATGCTTTTACATGTTGCTCCATGGTGTCTCAATGCCTTTACAATTCTTCATTCCAAATCTATCTAGGATGGATGTAGCATATTTAGATTGACAAATGAAGCTAAAATCACATCCTCTAATAACCTCTATTCCAAGAATGAAGCTCAATAGGCCAATATCTACCATTTTAAACTCTTTTGCTAAAGCAATTTTTACATCTCTAATTCCATCTAGATCATTACCACTCAAGATAATGTCATCTACATACAAAACAAGAATAATGATCATGCCATCATGAAAACTTATATACAATGATGGATCATAGGCACTCATTACAAAATTGATGGAAATGAGAAAAGAGTTTAGCCTAGAGTACCATGCTCTAGGTGCTTGCTTGAGCCCATAAAGGCTCTTTTTCAAAAAACACACCTTTCCTTCATGCTTTGCCTTGATGAAGCCCTCAAGTTGCCTCATGTAGATCTCTTCCTCCAAATAACCATTGAGGAATGCATTTGTGAAGTCAAGTTGGAATAGCTCCCAATTGAAGGTTGTAGCAAGACTAATGATCAACCTGATAGTAACAAGCTTAGCCACAGGAGCAAAAGTCTCATCATAATCAATGCCTTTGGTTTGTAAAAAACCTTTGGCAACAAGCCTAGCTTTATGCTTGCTTATTGATCCATCTTGATTATACTTCAATCTAAAGATCCACTTGCAATCAAGAGGTTTCTTCCCTTGAGGAAGATCCACAAGATCCCAAGTATGATTCCCAATAAGAGCATCATACTCTACTTGCATAGCATCCATCCAACTTTTAGACTTACAAGCATCTTCATAGCATGTTGGCTCATCTAACATTGAAGTAAGAAAGGTGTAAGATGTGAAAGATGATGAGCCTTCCCTTTGATCACCTTGACCATCATAGGTGAGCCTCAATGGCTCGGATCTTGCCCTTGTAGATCTTCTTGGAGTTCTTGGAGTTCTTGGAGTTTTTGGAGTTCTTGCATCTTGAGGTGGATCCTCAAGTTCTTCTTCACTTGGAAGCTCCTCCTCCATCCTAGCATGATCCTTGGCATCAAGATGATTAGTAGCATTATCATCCAAATCACAAGCATGTCCTTCATAAAAAATAACATCCCTACTCACTATCACCTTGCTAGTGATGGGATTGAAGACTCTATAACCTTTGCTATTCTCACCATATCCCAGAAAGATGCCTTTGATGGATGTTGCATCATCCTTCCTTCTCTTATCCAAGGATTGGTGTACATAGCAAGTGGATCCAAAAACTTTGAGATCCTTGAGATTGGGCTTCTCTCCAAATAGAGCTTCAAATGGTGTGATTCCTCCAATGGCTTGGTTTGGCAATCTATTGAACAAATAGTCAGCACAAGTTATTGCTTCACCCCAAAATGGTTTGGATAGAGAAGCATCTAGCCTTAAGGCCTTAGCACACTCACAAAGAGATCTATTTCTTTTCTCACTCACTCCATTTTGTTGAGGGGTGTATGGACATGACAACTCCCTCTCTATGCCATTAGAACTACAAAAGTCAATCAACTTATTGGAGATATATTCACCTCCATTATCACTCCTTAATACCTTAATCTTGGTACTAAGTTGATTTTCTACCAAAGTCTTGAACTTTACAAGAGAATCAAACACCATTGATTTGCTAGACAGGAGGTACATCCAACAGAATCTAGAATAGTCATCAATGAAGATTACATAGTACTTGGCACTGTGAAGGATTTCAGATCATTCAAGATCCAATCCAAGTCCCAAATCTCTAGTTACAATAAGGAGCAAACCAACAATCCTGCCAATGTAGAAAAATCAGCATCTACATACAAAATGAGATGCAAACTCTAAGAGATATTGATCAAACATGAACCAAAATATAAAATATGTTTGCTATCTGTACAATTACAGTACCCTACTATATTTCACATGTGTGGAACCGAAAATAGCAATAAATGATCATTCTACACACAAGATTGCAAGATAACACCAAGATAGTGCACCAATGAGTAGTAGAACCCAAAGAGAACCATGTATAATGATGAAATGAGAGATAGAAGAGAGAAGATGTGTCTCTCCACGAGTTACATCCTTTTATAGAGTTTCCAAACCTATTTGGCCACTTGGTTTTCCCTCCAGAATGTAAACCCTACTATTTTTGGGTCTAGATTCAATGTACCCAAAGTTCAAATTTGAATCTCTCTCAAAATCGACTACCAGCTTTTCCACACTTTCCAAAAGTGTTTATTGAATGTATTTTAAACTAATATAACTTCAAAAAGTTTATCTCTAAGTCTAAAATGAGTTTTGGCCTCTTATTGACATTTTACCAAAATGTGACTAAACTAGACTAAACTAGTTGAAATCTCTCACAGGCACCACCATTAGACTCATGTGAAAAACTATGAACATCCGAATGGATGAGTTCAAGAGGAGAGTTTGATCTTGATGTAGATCTTGAGAAGGGTAGTTTGTGAGCCTTTGAGAGGCTGCATGCTTCACATCTCTTCCCACACTTTGACAAATTCTTGGGGAGTCCAACTGCAAGCTCCTTTGCAATCTTAGATTCCATGGCTTTGTAGTTGGGGTGGCCCAACATTTTGTGCCACAGTTCCACCTTTGATAACTCCACCTTTGCCAAGTTAACACTCTCCACTGCAATATTAGCATCAAGCTTAAACAATCTACCTTGCTTAAAGCCTTTGGCTATACATTCATCATTTCTAAGGATGGAACAAACTCCATGCTTAGATTGTACATCTAGTCCATTATCCATTAACTGGCCAACACTAAGCAAATTCTTGGTTAACTTAGGAACATAAAGAACATTATCAAGATTCATCCTTTTGGATGATCCCACATACAAGGAAATTGTTCCTATTCCACTTATCTTACATTCTTGACTACTTGCAGTATAGATTGATCTATGTAAGTCATTGTAAGAAAGTCAGGTGGAGAATATGTCCTTTTGATATGTCATGTGGGAACTTGCCCCACTATCAATCCACCAAGAATCATTGGTGTTGCTCTTGGATGATGGTGGTTTCTTGGAAACCATCAAGGATGACTCTTCATCCTCCTCCTCCTCCTAATGTGCAATGTTGCTTTGTTTGCTCTCTTGTGTCTTCTTCTTCTTGAGACATTCTGATGCAAAATGTCCTTTCTTTCCACAGAAAAAACATTTGTACTTGGACTTGTCTTTGATCTTGCCCTTTGAGCTTGAAGCCTCATTCTCCTCCTTGGTCTCCTTGAAGTGCTTCTTCTTGCCATTGGTCTTCTTCTTGCTTGAATGAGAAATTAGCTTTCTCATCACCATCCTGCAGAGAAATAGCATTCATTCTTGCATTGGTATGCAACATCCTACACTCTTCAGCTACTAATACACTGTGTAGCTTTTCTATAGTAGGCAAAGTGTCTTGGATTGCAAAGCTTTGGACCAAATTTGTAAAGCCACTCCCTAGACCATTGAGGACAATATGAACAAGCTCACTATCTTGAATCTTCTCTCCAATGGAAGCTAACTCCCTATTGAAAGACTTGATTCTTAGCACATAATCTTGTGCACTCTCATCACTCCTCTTCATGCTTTGTAGAATCTGATTCCTAAGCATGAGAACCCTCGAAGTGTTACTAGACTCATAGATAGATTTTAAAGATTCCCAAGCCTCTTTAGCACTCTTACATGATGATACTTCCCTTAAAAGATCATTGCTTACATTCATCTTTATACAGTGAAGTGCAAGCCTAGACCTCTTCTTGTATCTCACTAATTCCTGTGCACCTAGAGGTTCATCTTTATCATCTATTAGAAACTCAAAAAGATCCTGGAGCACCATTAGTGACTCCATCCTCACTTTCCAAATAGCATAATTGGTAGAATTTAACCTCTCACTAGCTTCTAGAAGGTAGGCTCCCACTGATCCCATCTTACTAGCAAGATTCTACACACAAGATATAGATTTGTTTGGACCTGAAACTCAACAAGGTTTCTAACTTGCAGTGTTTCACTCAAATGTTGACTTCTAATCCAACAGATGGATTTGTAATCACAGTTCTATCACTCCCTCACAAATCTGGAATGAAGATAAGATGAGATGAAAACTACACTCAAGCAAATCTTGCCAATCTTGGCTATTCTTGGACAAAAACTGACTCTATCTCTCTCATTCACTGTGATGTACTTTCAAGACCTGGTTTCCACTTTAAGAAGGTCTGAAATCAGCCTAGATTAAAACTAGTCAATGGCAAGTGATCGTAGCTTATTCTAGGATTTGCAACAAAAATTACATCAAACTAACACCATATGAATTTTCTATGATCCAATGAATATGGGTTATTAAATGCTGGTTCAGAGATGCCCACACGTGTGAACAGTACGGATTTTGATCCTGAAAAAGTTTGGGATCAAATCCCCTCACCAAAACCTGGATACCAGCTCGCCCTTCCAATACTAGCTTTTCACACCAAAACCTGCTAAAACTGGATTAGATTCAAACACATATCAATGGCCTTGTACTTGGATCTGATACCATGTGAAAAGTACAGTACTAAGGACCATAAATGGATCTTTGAATGATCCACAAGGTGATTGTATGCTTGTTAAACAATCTATCAGAAACTAGTCATCAGAAAACAAGATCTAGTTTAGCAGCTTGATAGGAAACAAGTAGAGACAATCAAAGCATTGATCAAATAGTATAATCCAACTCCACATGTGTGAAAATAAGGCTGTAGTATGGCCTGTAGACACTGTTTACAAAGTGTCAAAGCTGGGTTTCATTGGAAAGCAAGAGTAATCACCATACAATGAGAGGAAACTCGAGTTTCTTTTTGAGGCTCCAAAAAGTTTCTATCTTCTCACTATGGAGAATGGGAATACATAGTAAAACACACTTCCTTTGCAAAGTTAGGTGAAAATCCAGCATGTAATAAGGAAGTAGACTCCACTTTCTTGCCCTAATGTGAAAACCCTAGCCTAGATCCAAGAGTCATGCTTGGTAGGTGCATGGTAGGTACAAATCTCATCATAAATTATGGTCTAGATCCTACAAAGTAGGAATCACTACCAAATAGACACAACCACTCCTCTTGACTCATGGTAACCTACTTTAGGTGTGTATGTACAAGTGGCACTTTGGCCATTCAAGTAACCAACAAACAATATTGACAAAATGTACAATATTCTACATGGCTAGATTTGCCAATGTAGGCAATTTTTCACACTACAATCAGGTGATCCGATGGAGTGACATACCAAAATAAGCCATAGCTATAGTGGATGAAGATATTCATAACCATGAGGCGAATATCCAATCAGTTTTCTAGAATGACAACAAGGATGCATCCACTCTCCAAGATAGAAAGGGCAAGAAAAAATCTTAGACTCCTTGAAGTCCATCCGGTTAGAACAGGGCTCTGCGTCATCTTCTCAGGTGACTGGAGCCATCAACAATCTACAGTTCAGTAGTCGTGCTAAGATCAACATGTTGAAGGAGAAATCTCGGTTAGCACCAGTTCATGAGATGCCTAAAGGCTTCAAGAATTATACCTTAGACGACGTGGTAATTATGTTGCCCAAGGCACAAAGAGAGCCTAACAAGGATCAAGACGAGAAGAAACAAGTCTATGAGGGACCTGCTTAGACACAAGTGATGAATCTAGCAGAGTCAGATGAAGATTGTTTATGTGAGAGCATAACTGACACCCACTCAGTTCACAAGGCTATGAAATCTGTTGATGGAATACTGTGACTGTTTTGCATGGCCATATAAAGATCTGAAGGGTATACCACCAACTTTAGTCAAATGTAGTCCAGCACACCATGCCCTTGGTGGAAGGAACAGTCCCCAAGGGGAGCTGTTATTATCACTAACAATCCAACCTACACAGAGCTGATCAAACAAGAGTTGTAGAAACTGTTCGATGCTGATTTTATTTATGAAATCAAACACACAGATTGGGTATTGCCTATAGCTATAGTACCCAAGAAGAATGACAAAATGCGAATATGTGTGAATCTAAGGGCCTTAAATGTTGTGACAATGAAGGATCGCTTTTTCCTACATTCCACAGAAAGTGTTTTAGATCGCATACATGGAGCAGAAGCCTACAGTTTTTTGGATAGTTTCACCAGCTAAAATCAAGCCAAAATTGTGCCGAAAGATCAACACAAGATCACGTTTGCCACGGAATGGAGAACCTATGCCTATAAGGTGATGCCATTTTTCCCCAAGCATTTTTCAGAGAGTTATGCAAACAACATTCAAAGATTACTTACAAAAGTTTATGGAGGTTTTCTTGGATGATATGTGCATGCATGTCCCTAACAGTGAGCATCTGTCTCAATTAGAGAAAGTTCTAATTCAATGTCGTAAGTACCAGATCTCCTTGAACCCAGAAAAGTGTCAATTTTGGGTGACACATGACCTGATTCTAGGCCACATTGTATTAAGACATGGAATCTAACTGTTATTGGATCTTCATTCTAGACTTTGCGGAGTTAGCTAGGCCGATTTATAAACTCACCACATATCCACATTGGACAGAGGAAGCCCTACAGGCTTTCAAGAAGCTTAAGGAAGCGTGGATCTCAACGCTGATCTTACGACAACCCAATTGGACTATAGAGTTTTATGTGCATGTAGATGAAGTATGTTGTTGGAGTCATCTTGATCCAGCCAAGAGAGCACAAAAAATATTTTTTGATTCATTTTGCTAGCCGACAGCTCAATGAAACAAAGATGAACTATTCAACAATGGAATGTGAGGCACTGGCAATGATGGTCTATACAAGACCTGACATCGCTTTTGTAGTTAGCTCACTAAGCCAATTCATGACTAATCCTGGTATCATCCTTTGGAAGGCTCTCATTCGATTCATGGCTAATCCTGATATCATCCTTTGGAAGGCTCTCATTCGATTCATGAGATACATCCGAGCTACAATGGACCTATGCATCTAATATGGAGAAGTCAACAATGACAATCTCCATCGGCTCAGTGGATATTCAGATGCGAGTTGGGGAGGAGATGCATATACTCATAAATACACATTCGGATTTACATTCTTCTTCAACGACGGTTCTATCTCTTGGAAGAGTCGTAAGCAGACCTCTATTGCTCTTTCCTCCACAAAAGCGGAGTATATTGTTGTTTCTCAAGCCATTTAAGAAAAAATTTGGTTGAGAGATTTACCGTCAAACATTCATCTAAATCAGTATACTCCATTATATTTTGTGATAATGTCTAATTGACTCTCCTGTAGGTTTGGCTTTCAGAAAAATGTTGATAGGAACAAGATGTGATAGAGTTGAACCAAGAAGCAAGATCAGGAGCTTCAAGGTTAAGATACCACTCTTTGGCTATTCCAAAGAGTACCATCGGGAATAGTCGAAAATTTTCGATTTCAGAGGTATCTCCATAGAAACGGCATGCATTATCAAACTCTTGGAGAAATCTAACTAGGTCAGATTCTCCATCGTACTTTGGTGCATCGATACGTGAAATTTTGCGTTCTAGTTGTGGAGAGCAAGATTGGAAGATTCAACACAGTCTCGAGACATGATGCAATTTTGAGAAATAAAGTAATATTGTACTTGGTCAAAAAAGTCAAAAGTTAGTTTTCTTGCAGATTGGAGAATTTTGGGAAAAGAACTAGACTTTTTGGAGTAACAGAACTCATGGACAATATTGGAAATCGTGGACAGTCAGATAAATCAGACTACAGTACTCGCGAATTCTGACCATGGGGTGCTCTTTGTCAAAATATTGATTTTTTGATGTTTTCTTGGAATTTTTTTACAGGATATAATTCGTAGAGGGTGCAAAGAGATCATACAAACTGTGGCAATTTCGTGGTATGGTCGGCGATTTATGGTAGGGAGTTTCACTGATGAAATATTGATAATTTTTTGTTTTTTATTTTTTATTTTTTTGTAAAGGACAGAATTCACAGAGGATGTATAAAAATCATTTAGCACTACCGAGGTGCCACATGCATCGAGTCCGTGTAAACCCAAAATCCACGGCTACCATCGGGATAGTCTCCAGTGATAGACCAAAGCCATCGCATCGCCAAGTCCCTACTACCATCGCAACCTTCTTGAACTCCTCGATACCCAAAATTCACATGCCCTGTTGTCAAAAAAATATATACATAAATAAATGGGCCCGACAAAAATTAAAAAATATTTTACGAGAAATCAAAATAGGTGTGAGGGTCATGGCATCCTGCGTATGTAAACCCATAATCCAATGAGCACATTTGTGAAACGTAGAATATTGTATTATAGAATAAAATAGACTTGGGCCATGTAAATAAAATAATATAAAAAATCCAAAGTCAAAGTTACAAAGTTCAAGCTACAAGTCAAAGTCAAAATGGTAGTAGGTGAGATGTGCTACTTTGTGCATCTTAGAATCAAGTGTGTTCTCTATAAAGAGCTTGGATTTCAATCCTTGCCTCAATGAAGTACTGGCAATGATGATGCTATAAGCAGCACTAGTTATTGCATTTGGAAGCTCACTTTGTGAGCTTTTAGTGAACAATGTGTGAAAGGTATGTCTGATTGTTATCTTAAGAATTGCAAGCTATATCTTCTACATATTTCAATGGCATATGTAATGGAAATTTTTGGTTCATAGTATGAAGCTTATTCTTTGTTTTCTAGACCCATTTTGGATTTCTCTAAAATGCATCTAAGTAATTATGAATTTTCTAAAATTTCTAACTCAATGGATTTAGATCAGGAAACAAATTGCAAAGAGTAAGATCATAGATGAATTAAAAAAAAAATTCCAATTGAATTACTTCATGGTTTACCACCTTCTAGGTCAGTAGATCACATGATTGAGTTAATTCCAAGTAGTCACCCTATTTCTAGACAATTGTATTGATTTTATCAAAAGGAAGAGTAAGGGACGGCTAATTAAATTGAAAATTATCTTAAGATGGGACATATATAGCCTAGTAAATTACCGTGGTTGCTCCTGTTCTTTTGAAGGCAAAGAAAGGTGGAGGCTTCTAGATGTGTGTTGATTACAATGGGTTGAATAAAGTAACTATTAAAACAAATATCCATTGCTCATAATTGATGATCTGAAAGATCGATTAGGTGGAGTAGATCTCAGAATCAGATATCATCAGATTAGAATTCATCCGAGTGATGTGCAAAATATTGGTTTTAAGATGACTTTTGGTCTTTATGAGCTTTTAGTGTTTCTTTTTGGGTTAACAAATACACCTGCAATATTTCAACATATGATGAATGATATATTTCATCCATACTTGGGTCAATCCATAGTTGTATTTCTAGATGATATTCTCATCTACAGTAGAAATCTTAAAGAGCATGTAAATCATCTCAAGACTATCTTGCAGCTTCTTAGAAAAGAAAAACTTTTTGCTAAGAAATCCAAATGTAATTTGTTTAAGCATGAACTGGTATATCTTGGTCACTCTTGAAGGGTTGAAGATAGATGAAGATAAAATCAAGACAATGCATGAGTGGCCGATACTAAAAACATTTCCTCTATTTTTCCTGATTTGTGGTACTGTGCATGCATGTATTGATTGCATCTTGATGTTAAGCTGATTCTGACATGCATGAGATATTTACAGTCGATTTGAGTGGTCATACATTTGTGCATCTTGAAGTTTACGTAAAAAATTCCATAATGACATTTTATGACTGATGTAGTGTGCTTTGCATGCCAGATAGACATTGGTTTAGTGACATTAGAAATCGAACAATATTTTAATTTTTTGATTTCGATTGTCTTTTGTACTAACAATATTTTTGTCAGAATTTTTGAATTATGCAAAAATATGCCAAGAATCGAGTTTTTCTCGAAAAATCAAAATTTTAGTCATTTTTGCGTTGTCTATGGAACGAGTTTAGATTAGTGAATTGACTATACTAAATTTATCAGTCAGAATTAGTCACACTGTTTTCACTAAAGCTAAGATATTTTTTTATTATAGATAATTTTAAAGGTTGGAGTTAAAATTGATTTTTTTTTCTTTTTTGTTGAATTTCATATTTGGTTAAAATTTGAAATTGGTTACTTGTTTGATATATTTTTGATGGATATTGATCGTTAGAAATGGGCCAAGTAAACGTTTGTGCAAGATACTTGTCAAAATTGAACTTAAAACCGTCAAACAATATGAAATGGCTAGATAAAATGAGTGATGATAGAACTCTTTATCCAAATAGTGAAATCTTGTTTGGATACAGTTTAAAAGTTATTGAAATCATATTGATACGATTTTCATTCATGTAATTTCATATTCAAAGGTTTTGATAGTTTTTGTTAACATTGACGAAGTAATGCCAAACTGGTCAATAAAAAGAAAAAACAATTCAATTTTATTGGAAAAATTTTAATTGATAGGAATTGATAAAAAGTAAAAAACTGATTTCATTTCCTAGTTAAATTCTAATATGGTGAATTGTATGCAAAAGATCATACTAGTACTGTTTTTTATACTAGTGGATTGTATACCGGGAATTCAACCCAAGTATAGGATAGAAATGAAATTATTTCTCACTTTTTCCTACAATAATTCACTTTTTACATTTACTAAGATCTTTATATTTTCTTAGTACCTTAAGCTGAAATAGATTTTCAGGTGACTGAAATCCTAAGGGAGGAAAAAGAGTGGACATCAGAGATAGTAAGTGTGTTCGAGAAATGTATTTTCCAATTAGGATTTTTGGTAATCCCTGGAAATAATTGCTTAATATTGGATATTAATTTCTTGGATTGAATTCATTTAGTTGAGTTCATAACTAGTATCTTTGTAACCATTGAGTTATCATCCACAATTTTGGATGTCAATTGTGATGCTAGAACTAGAATTTAATACATGGATTACATTGGATCCATTAGTTGACAAAAGCTTGTCCCTAGAGTTGATGCATCAGTAGGGTTTCAAAGCTTATCACTAACTTGGAAGGACTGGAATGTAATATTGAAACATGTTAATTTTTCTGTGAAATCACAGGATCAGAAATGGATTGTTGTATCCATCTGATAGGCATGCCAGTCATTCAAATAAATGGATTCTCCAGATTTTGGGAACAAGAGATAATATCTTATATGGACTATAGGACAGCTAGATGATCAGTGGATCTCGAGAATATCAGATAAGGTGATTAAGGGTTGGTTGTATGGGATATCAATGATTTTGGAAAGGAAATTCTAGGACTATAAAGATTTGATTATCAATTGAGTATTTTAGTGCCTAGTCATGATCTATCCAAAAAACCAACCATGAGCAATGGCTAGAAGATTTTTGGTATAATTCAAGGTCAGAGTACATATGAAACACCAAAAGCATGTACCCAGAAACAATGTGCATCTATGGGTTGGCTTATCGATTCTATATATGTACATAGCAGATTAGATTTCTAAAGCAAAAGTATCTTAGTCATTACTAATCACACGAGATGTCAATTGCTCAATGGTGATCCTAAAGGCTCAAAAGTGATTGAAAGCATTTGAAGTGGGCTCCTTCCAACCAAACATTGATCTCCAACATTCAATGCCCACTCTGATAAGTCTCATCAACCTCCACATATGACTCAATCTTGCATGCTACTGTCAAAATCAACTAGGTAGCCCACAACAACATTATTGGTATGTTGCTCATGTTCATTCCATGAGGTTCTACTTGACGTTTGTCGTGGAGGGCTCATGTTCTCTTTTTCTATTTGTCATATCTACTATAGCATTAGCTAGTTCTAACTTCTAACTCCAAAGAAATCCTTAATAGATTTATCTTCAAAAAAAAGATTGGCAATGCTCAAATGTAGTGCTTCAATGTAGTTTGACAAACACATTTTCATATGATTTTTGGTTACAGTCTTTACATCCAGCTTTCTTTAAGCATCACATGTGGAATATTTTGGAAAATTTTGAGGTTTAATGTAGATTCCAATGTGGTGTGTCACTATTTACAAAATTGGAAACCTCAAATCTATTTCTCGCTTTCTTAATTAATCCTTTACTTTTTAGTAATTTCCTTAATATAAGACATCAGACTGGTTTATATGATTCTTTCCAATGTGAAGTTATTCTTTTGAAAGACTGTTATATCATATGAATTACTACTTGTGTAAATAGACTCGGAATTCAGATAAATTCTAAGATTAAAGTGTTTCAATTAATTAAACCTAGGATATCTCTCTTGCATAAATGGATTTCAATGGAATGGTAGTTTCTATCACTCAAGTTGAAAATATTTGAAGAAAAAGTCCTAATTGTAACAGAGTGGATCCTTTTCTAAGGAATACACTTATTACTGAATTTTCATGGATTTGGATATTTTCATATGTCACTTTCCAGTTAACTTTTTAAAATTAGACGAAGATTAAAATGTCGATTAGTAGGAGAATAATCCAACACTCCCTCTTGAATGTATTGAACTTTAAACTTAGTTCTACATAGAATTTTTATGTGTATCCAAGCTTAATGCTTTGGTAAAAATATCTGCTGTCATATCTTGCGTTTGACAGTACTACAATCTGACCTCTTTGTCGAGAACTTTGCTTCTGACATAGTGATACTTGATTCAATGTGTTTACTCCTAGAATGAAATCTAGGGTTGGCTGACAAGGCGATGGCACTTTGATTATCACAAAATGATAATGTCGGAGCGTATTGATTTAGACTGATATTTGAAAGTAGGTTTCCCAACCAAATTGCTTTCTTTGTGGCTTGTGAGGCTACGATATGCTCTGATTCTGTAGAAGATCAATCGTTCCAAGAAATAGGACCTTTGTTGAGGAAGAATGTAAATCCAAAAGTACATTTACGAGTCTCTACATCTCTTTCCCAACTTGCATCTGTGTAACCACTGAGTAGATTGAGTTTGTCATTGTCGACTGTTCCATAACAAATGCAAAAGTCCATAGTAGCTCGAAGATATCTCATGACTCTGATAAGAGCCTTCTAATGTGTTATACCAAGGTTGGTCATAAACTGACTTAGGAAGCTGACTACAAAAGCTATGTCTGGCCTGTTACAGATCATTGCGTACATAAGATATCCTATTATCGAATGATAAGGATGCTCACGCATCTGATCCTCTCTCTCTTTGATTGTTCGAAAACACTGGTCCTTTGACAATTTGAGACCTGGTTCCATTGGTGAGAGAGCTAAATTGCAATTAACCAAATTATATCTTACTAACATATTGTAGATGTACCTCTGTTGAGTAATGTAGATCAAATTTCAATTTTTGTCTCTGTTTAAATACCAAGCCATAAATGAGCTTCACCCAGATCAGTCATGTCGAATTTGAAAGATAGCATAGTCTTCATTTCTTTTATCAGATCAAAATCGTTGCCGAAAAGCAATGTGTCATCCACGTATAAAGTGATAATGATGAAAGACTATTGTATTGTCTTGAAATAAACATTCAAATCTGAAGAGCTTGGTATGTAGCCGTGATCAATAAGGAAAGTATTGATCCTTTGAAACCATGCTCGGGCAGATTGCTTCAAGCCATAAAGTGCTTTATGGAGTTTACATACATGATTGTGTTTACCTTCAATAATATAACCTTCGAGTTGCAACATGTAAATATCTTCTTCAATAACTCCATTGAGATATGTTGTCTATACATCCATTTGATGTATTTTCAAATCTGTTGTAGCAGCAAACGATAATAAAAGTCGAATAGAAGAATGTTTGACTACTGGACTAAAGGTCTCAGTGTTATCGACGTTGTATACCTGAGAAAATCCTCTGGCGACAAGTCAGGCTTTTCTTCTGTCTATGCTTCCGTCTGCTTTGTACTTGACTTTGAAAATCCATTTGCAATCAACTACGTTTTTGCTAGCAGGTAATTCGACAATCGTCCATGTCTGGTTCTTGATAAGGGATGAATACTCTTTATTTATAGCTTCTTTCCAGAGATCAGAATCGGGCTGACTGAGTGCCTCTTCGACAGTCATCGGCTCCTAAACAAGGTAGGTTGCAGACTCATTGATATATCTGATAGGTAGTCTGCTAGTTCTTGATGATCTTCTGGGGAATAGAGGAAGTTAATCATTTTCATCATACTGTAGTTGCTGAGTTGTAACATCATCATCTTCGGATTCGCTATTGATATGTTGTTCATCAAAAGTAGATGAGTTTGGACCTTCAATGAGAATAGTCGATTGAGGAACCTCAAAGTTCAATATGTCAGACGAGTCAGACAAGTCGACTACATGGGCTTTTCCTTTTCCCTTGAGGTCGATAAATTGATCTTCGATGAAGATGACATCCCGGCTAGTGAATATCTTCAAGTCAATAGGATCGAGCAACTTGTAAGCTTGATCTGAAGTAGTGTAGCTGATGAAAATACATTTGATACTTTGGAAGTTGACCTTCTTCCTGAGATCATGAGAAATCTGCGCATAAGTAGTACATCCAAAAACTCGCAAGTTCAATAAAGGAGGTTTGGTACCTATCCAAACTTCGAATGGTGTTTTGTCTGAGAGACCTTTAGTAGAACATCTATTTTGAAAATAGTTTGTTGTTGAAATAGCTTCAACCCAGAAGGACTTCGAAAGTGACGCATGTGATAACACGCACTTTACCGATTCGAATAAGGTTCTGTTCTTTCTCTCAGCAAGACCATTTGACTCAAGCGAATAGGAGGTAATATATTGTTGTTCAATGTCATTGTTAAGACAATACTCCTTGAGTTCGGTGGAAATGTATTCTCCCCTGTTGTCGGACCTCAATACTTTGATTCGTTTGCCACTTCGATTTTCTGCATGCTCTTTGAATTGTCTGAACTTTGCCTCCGATTTTTGCTTAATGAAGTAAACAACTATTCTTCTAAAAAATTCATCAATAAAGGTAATGAAATACTTTGCATCTAGCAATGAAAGAGTTTCGCTAACTATTCAATATTTGTAGATTGATCTTCATGCTTGAGATGTAGGAATATGAACAACTATTTATACTAAGCAATTAGGTCGTCAAATGCGTCATCCAGTTGGCTGTGATGTGCTGGCATCCATCCAGTTAGGACTTCTCAAAAATCACTTGCTTGATGAATTAATGGAAGTCGGTGGCTTTGGTCGTAAACAGTCTGTTTGTAGATTTGAACGTAAACTGTCACTTTGCAGAAATAAACGTAAATTGTCATGTGAAAAAATGCGAATAACGCGAAGGTCTTCCCAAAGTTATTTTCTTAACATTTCAGACATCTGGCATTTTGCGAAAATGCCGAAGTGAGAGAAAATCTCAAAAGACGAAAATCCCGAAAATGCCGACACTATGAGCCGTTTCTGAACAGTTATGCAGGTTGCGTAAAAACACGAAGAAATCTGCAGGTCTGGATAAAAATTGGACAAAGATTAAAATGTCGATTAGTTGATTAGTAGGAGAATAATCCAACATTGAACATGGGATTCAGTATAGTCCTAGACTTGGATACCCGAGACTCCAGTGAATCAAGTTTATTAGTTATGCCACATCATACTGGACATGACCCGCAAGTAATTAATAACCTTGTGAGGCCCATACACACTAATTGGAGTTAGTACCAGGTTTGGGACCATATATGCATGTGTAGAGTATCAATAGCAATTCTATGAATAGAGGATCCATGCATAGAGACTCTATTCTAGATGAATCTATGTATAGGAGAGTTAGGACCTTGTATTATTATATGCACAGGGGGTTCTTGAGCTTATATGAAGAGGCCAAAATCGCCGTACTACACCATCATTTGGTTGATTCATTGCCAGGATCTCTCTCTACTCTCATGCTTCCTATTCCTTGGCTTGGGGGTAAAGCTTCTAGAGATTGATTGGTTGCTTTTATATTGAAGTTTGAATGAGATGAAAAGATTTCCAGTCTGCAGCCCAAAATCATTTCTTAGTAGAAATTGCACATATTCAATAAATTGTAGCAAATTATGACTTTAAATATCAACGTGGAATCAAAGAATTAGAGAATCGGCACTTTGGAGGTAGAGGCTAGACAATCTTGATAAAACATCAGCCACCAATCTTTTGAAGCGTCAATCGATAACTTTGATCTTTTGAGATATTAAATTTAGCTTTGAAGACTGATTCCTCTCGTCATTTCAACAACAATCATTTTCAAATTGTATCCAATATATCTTTTAAGTTCATAAAATTTCAGCTTGAAAATCATTATAGCTCCATGGATTCACAATCAAAAAATCTTCTATAGGGACTTCTCCTTTAGTATAAATGGCTTTATCATTTGGTCACCATTGTAGAAATGTATAAGTGATTTCATTCTAGCTGGGAAATAACCTTGATCGTGATATAAAAATACAAGTTGTCGCTTGCATATAATGCCTTTATGCGATCTTGAATTATAGTTAACCAACAATACAAAGGTGAACCCTAACAAGATCACTATGCACGATCTATCATTTTGGGATTGAATGACAACTTCAAAAGAGTCTTTTTTTTATGTTAAAGCAAGTGAGACCACAAAATTGCACTTATTTCTATAGATATTCTCCATAAGTCACCTTTGAAAAAAATATCAAAACCTGTACTTTGCACTAGAGGGTTGGAACAACCAGTGTCACATGTACTACTTAGCGTCATGACTTGATTAGATAACCTAAGAATCCCTATAGTTTATAAAAAATGAAGGCAACATGTGGGTGTTGGGTGAAAGCAGTTGCTAGAAATAATCAGCTTATAGTCTTTAACACCTATTAAATGATTGAACTTCAGATCAACTTGGTAAGGTACTTATTGTTTCTCTGTGAGCATGCATGGATATAATTGAAATGCAACGCTCCAACCAATTCAAATAATCAAGACACCCCAATGAGTTATGCTAGCATTCATTGTTGAATAAATTACCTTTTCATGTTTATCACAAGAAGTTTATTCAAGTAACACATCAAATCACATGATTGTAGTAGTCACAATTTGGAAGAAAAAAATCTTTTGTAGGTCTTTACACATGTTATGAAGACGAAATTTGAGGGTCCTATTAAATTTAAGACGCTCAATCTCCAAACACAAAGTTATTGGATATCGATAGTACTTTTTGATTTTTCAAATAAATAATAGAACTAATCCAATAGTTGCTCTCCAATAAATCAATGATTAAAAGGCATCTTCATATTGTGCACCAAATTGTGTTTTACATGACTTCAAATCTTTACATAAAAGAGCTATTTGAATAGAGTGATGTTGGAAAAAGTGATTAGTCATTCGTTGCTTTAGAAGAATCACTAAAGCCTTTTCAAACTCCAAATAAATCATGAGTTGTGTCTATTAGAAGTTAACATGAGGAATAGTGCAATAAATAATAGCTTAGATCATCACTTACAGTTCACATCAATCAATAAAGTTGATACTTTGATACTATAACCAACCGATACCACAATATATTGCTCAACAAATGTATACACTTGTCAACAAGTTTCAAAAGAAGTTACAATCTTCCTTGAATGGCGGACAAAATAAGCTATAAAAGTATGAAGTAAATTCTTTGCTTTTGCAAGTGGCATGTTACTCCAAACCATTATAATGTAATGCTTGATGGGTCTGTACAATCGATTCTTTGAGTATACTTCTCAATTGGATTTGAGGAGGTGATAGCGAGTGCCCTTAATCTATTGAAAAAGACTAAACCATCAAGGTTGGGGGGATGAGTAAAATTCTTGCCATGCATCTGTGGACTTGGACCTTGTTGTCGCACGGTATCGACATATCTTGGAACCTTGTGTTAGCTTGTTTAGGCTCGGTCGACTACTCGATGTACCTTTTCCATGAAAACACATGATGGTAATGAATTGCGCCACGTGCTGGTTGAAAAAAAACCAACTACTTTGAACTGAAACAAGAGAAAGAGAGATAAGTGCTCGGTTAACAAGCAATGCCCTTGATCTCTTGGGAGAAAGAGAAGAAGGGCTTGGTTAAGAGGGAATGCCCTAGGTCCCTTGGAAAGCGCTAAAAAATGCATAACACTTAACCTTCATTTGACCAAGAGAACAAAGGAGGCTGGATGGTGAAAAGTTTTTGACATGATGATAACCCCATTGAGAAAGGTAAGTGTTGTTTGTTTTTATCCATTAGTATAAAAGGAAGAAGAAACAAGAGGACCAAGTCTTTGAAGGCGTGCAATTATAGAACATCACCTCAAGAACAATAAAAATCTGGAGAGGGTTGAGGCCATAATTTTCAAGAAAGGAAAAGTAGGGAGGGGAGGGAGAGCGAGGGCCCAAGGGGGCCCCCCAAAACAGATAGCGATAAAGAAAGGACTGCACGCCAGGATCCGTGGCAACTGGGGCCAAGGGCCATGTGCCGGATCCACTTTCCTGCAGCTTCATTGGCCAGGCCCCCCAAATAGTTTTCTGTACCCTCTTCATTTCTGATAGCGCCCGCTCTTTCTTCAAACTAGCCATAACCCATGTACTTTTACCCCCCCTGGGCCAGGCCCCCAACCCTTCACCTCTCGCTGCCCGCCACGTATCCCGAAGCTCGGAGGGGGACCACGGTCACGGATTCAAGTGGTCACGGACGCCCCCCCACCCCGGGTTCGAACCCGGGTGGGTCTTGACTTGGGTGGGGTGGTTTTTTTGTTCCCTTTTTTTTGTCCGTCTCTCTCTCTCTCTCTCTCTCTCTCTCTCTCTCTCTCTCTTTCTTTTGCTCTCTGTCTCTGTGTCTGCGCAGTAAATGCATGGCGATGGCCGTTGTGATTTGTAACTGCTGGAGATGCAATCGCGCTTTCGTCTTGGGACCATCATGGCCATTGCCCGTGGGCCTCATCGTCGTCGTCGATGCTGCGTGCAGCTGCTGCCGCCTTCTCTGATGGAAATGGTACATTACTTAATTGGATTGATTGATTGACTGATTGATTGATCGGTCGGTTTGGTTTAATTTGCTTTATGATCGACCATGGTTGCCTGATTGATGCCTTTCCTTCATCTGATCCTTGTGATTGATCACTGATCACGGAATATATGAAAGTGTTAGGAAGATAATAAGGTGTTGGTGTTGTTGCAGCTAAGCAAAGGCAAGTTGCTGTCTGGCCTACAGTAGGGGGCAGGCTCTTACAAACTTATTGGTCAACTTCTATGATGTAGCATTTGTGTTCGTGCTAAATATTGCTATCGACACCTCTGGAATTATCCGTGGGGAAGAAGTGTCTGCTGTAACTTGTAAGGTTTGGTTTGCTTCTAGCTTTACACCTTCCGGTGATGATCATGTTTAGATTCCGACCATAAATAATTCCAAGTGTGCAACGGCATTTCTCAGCTTTACCATTGGAAATGTCTTTTCCACAGAAACGGAAACAATATTACAGGAGTTGAAGGTTTCTGTGGTGGCGTTCTCGTATCAGTGCGCACTATATTACACAGCATAGCTGCCGTTCTTTGCTTCTGTGCACGTCTATGTCCTAGAATTTTGCATCCCTGCTGCAGGAGAGAGATTTTATCTAAACATCGTAATTGTAGCGCCGCGGATCTAGCTGAGTCCTGCTCTATAGTTCATCAGACGTTCGTATCTTCTCAAAGAGATTGTAAGCCGCGTCATCTGTATTAATGCCAGGCCTTTCTTATCAGCGTTCGACTGCTAGCATCGAAACACATCTGAGTTATTTTTTTCTTCTTACTACAGATCATGAAACACTAGATAGAATTACAAGCTCGGATTCAGTGCAGCCTCCCAAAGCACAACCGTGCCCTCTCGTTCCGACCAAGCATAAAACATGCAAGCCCTCCTATTCTCAAGCTTCATGGATGATGCACATCAAGGAGGATGAGTGCAGAGGCTTCCATTCGTATAAATGGCCCGTGAACTCAAAGTCATGTCCAAAGCAGTTTAACATAGAAAACGGAGATGGTGACAAAGATTTGGCAACCATGGTGCATGATTTTATCGAAAATGGTAGCTGCGGCTGTGAACATTATGATAGCAATGAATCGGACAATATTTCTCCGAGTCCGGAGATGCTCTGTAATAATTTGCAGGTAGTCGATCCCTTTTGTGTTTTTGAACATTATTTTACGAATCAACCGTAAGAAGGGATCTTTAATTAGTATTTTGTACTTCGTCGACATTTTCTTTCTGCAGCTGCTATTAAAACAAGAGCCAAGCATGTTCGCCCTACAAAGTCAGGTCATACTGCCTGGAGTACTAACTATACTCCTGGTAGTGCAGGCTTTAACTTCAGCATTCAACTCATTTGAAAGGGACATAAAATCAGTGGTCGAAGTAGTCTTATCAACGCATAACGCGAAAGATATCGCTTGCAAAGTTGAGAATACTGAGTGTAAAGGAGGCTGTGTGCGGAGTTTTGTGGCTCATCACCTGAGATCTTTGAGGTACAACGCAGCAATATGCGATATCAAATGGCAGAATTCCGGGAAATTGCTTGGAGGTGAGATCTTTTCTATGTAGGATTATATCCATCTGAATGTCCCTTTTTAGACAAAATTGTAAAAAACGTACTGGTTTCGGACGGAAAAGCTTATTTCTAATTTGATGATATACTTCTCAAAGAAGGCTATTTATGTAAGCTTTGATTGATTTGGTATTTACCTACAAGTTCTTCTGGACCGTTGATGCTGCTTAAATGATAACCAACTTATAGAACACCTTTTTGGCATATTACAGGCTTTATGAAGTTTATCGCATTGAGCTGTCTGTGTTTCTAATTGCCACAGGTGAGTATGAGTACATTGATGTCATATCAGACGACGGATATGAACCTGGGGATCGTATCGTGATTGACTTGGATTTTCAATCTCAGTTCGAGATAGCAAGGCCTACACAGCACTATTTGGCAGCCTTGAAGCTACTACCGATGATTTTTGTGGGGCCTTGTAAAAAACTTGAAGAAATTTTATGCATTATGTCAGAAGCCGCAAAGTACTCTTTAAAGCAGAATTCTATGCATCTTCCTCCTTGGAGAACGCTCGACTACATGTGCGCTAAATGGCTAACACCCTGCGATAGGAAACTTTATGACATATCATCATCTCTTTTCAAGGGGCATTCAAATCCGCATCTAATCTTGGGGCAGAAAGAACGCTCTCTTGCTTCATCAGAATCCAACCAATGTTTGGAACTGGTAAAACGTATCAAAGCAAGCTGTCACAAGGATGAGACTGAAAGAAAAGTACATGACTTCAAAAAATTTCCTTCTAGAGTAGGCAAATCATATCTCATAAGAAAAAAGTCAAATGCCTGGTGATTTAGATATCGCTGTATTTTCAACATCTCTAGCAAGCACGTGAAGGAAGTCATTCGTTGTAGCTGACTGAAGGCCTGTATATAAAGCAGAGGCTTCTATAAAATTTGACCTTAGGAACCATGATTTGTCTGCAGAATAATAAGAAGCTTCAGCGTTAATGCTGTTTGGCAACCCTCTTAGCAATTAGGATTATGTTGGTATGTGCTGCTTTTGGTGGTAACAAAATACGCCCACGCGTATTAACTAGGTGGAAAAAGGAGTGAGTTGATCATCATGTAATGTACCATGATAAAAAATGAAAGTTTTGAATCCGAAATGTTTTCATGTCAACTAAATTCTGATGCCACAGATCAAAACGTGCTACTTGTTTGGTGGCAGCTCTAATTCTTATTACGTATGTACAGAAAGAGCTATTTGAGAACCTCAATATTATCATAAGAGGATGCATTCCAGTACACCACTTTTATCGACAATATTTTTGAAATCAGAATGCAAAGAAATTTTGATCTGCCTGGATACCACAACGGACGAAGGGCCACACATATCCATCTAACTTAGATAATGAAAGTTACGAATACTGGTGACTTTCTAGAGTACCGACTAAATAAAACTTGAAGAAAGTCTTCAGAGATTAGTATGTAACTAAGATTATGCTGTCATGGAAATTAACTTACAATTGTGAAGACGTCTTAAGGCGATTACGCTTTTTACGGGACAAAATGTTCTTTTGCACCAAAGCTAGTATATCCGTCTTGAGAAAACGCGATGTTAACTGGCTTTTTAAAGTTTTTGTTTAGATTGTGCTTGTGATTCAAAGGAGAAGAACAACAAATTAACCACCCTCGTAATACAATACCGTGCTGGAGTTATAGCAAAAATCAAATTTTCTCGGATCTTCCAGACGATTTTGATGCACTTGAACTGCTTTTGTTGATCAGAAACAGCCTGCAATTCACAGTTTGTGCAGTCTGTGTAACTAGAATTAGTTTAATGCTTGTACTGTCATGAAGAAATGGCTGCTCCTTACGGCGCAGCTTTACCGGTTGAACAGAGAGAGAGAAGCTGCATGGTAAGAAACAGATTGCAGTATCACACAGCCACACCCATTGCTTCTATTGCCAAGGTACCATTATTTTGCAAAATATTTGAATGCATGACATTGAACACTGGTGCTGAGAAAGTAGTAGGACGATAAAATACACAGCAACATAGAAGTTGCTAACTGACGGCCGTAAAAAAATTAAGTACAATCTTTGCCGTAGAGTTGAACTCCACATCTGCAGTTCTACATTATGTAAATGAAACTAGAAGTCCATATTATCTGAGAATGCTGGTGTGGCCTTTGGTGTCTCAAGCCTGCCATAGTGGGCTTCCTTTATACCTTACAATATTCAGCCTAGGAAATGCCAAGAAAACAAACACATAGGACTGATGTTATCAAAGATGTCGGTCTTCATGTAGGTCTTTATGTTGGAGATCTTCTTGAAGAAAGGCTGCCTTGAGACTTGCAATGTTATGAATTTGGCATTGCTTCCAAAGATGGAGGCAAATTGACCATAGGGAATCTAGCAAACTTTGGAGCAAGGTTACCTTTTCTAATCTACTCGCTTGCTTCTTGCAAAATTTTTAGTTTTTCTTCATCACCATTTGGTATCTCCGAAACACCTCTCTTAATAAACATCATTTGCATCTTTAGATTTCACATGGGAATTTTCACCATTGAATTTCTAAATCACCCGAGCTTCCAAGGGTGATGTTTGGAGAACAAAGGCATTATAGGTGGTTGTTGGCAAAAGAGAGAGAGAGAGAGAGAGAGAGAGAGAGAGAGAGAGAGAGAGAGAGAGAGAGAGATCCAAGAAGTCAATGTGATTGATTTCAAGAAATGTTTCCTTGGTCACTAGTAGACAATGGTCAAGTTTTAGTTGGTGACCTGAAGATGTGGTTCATCTTGCATGAACGGAATAGCATTCATGGGCCCATAACCATATTTGGAAAAGTAAGAGCGGGATGACAAAAAACACAACAACATAGCAGTTGTGAGGAGTCATATTGGACACATGGCATCATCCGGTTGGCTAAGAAGAGGCAGATTCTGAGATAGCAAAGATTTTGAAACGTCTTTAATCTGCACCGTTGGATCACAACTGCTATGTTTGGTATTCGTGATCCAACGGTGGGCTACATGTTGTAGCCACCCTTGCCGCTCAACGGCTCAGAGTGCTACAGCCGGTAGCCCATCTCCGCATCACGAATACCTAGTCCATAGAACTTGCTAACTCATTTAGAGTATGGCCAATAAGAAAAGTTGAATCTTTTGCATAAAAAGTTCCAAGATCTATAACTTTACATTATTTAAAATCAAATAGAAATATAAATTTTGTGATTGTGGGTATGGGTTTTCAGGCTTCATTTATAGCTTTGAAGCAATCTAGAAAATGCCATGAGATGGATAACATTGTCATAGAACAGGGAGGTGTAGACTGTTGACGTTAGACTAACACATATCCTTGGGAAATTTGCTTACCATACTCCAATAAATGGATATTTATATCATTAATAAAATAAAATAAAAGTACCACAATCATGGAGTACATTGGCAAATCAATTGGCTTCTATTTGAGCATTCTGAATTTTTCCAGGATGTTTTGCAAATACCTCTCTTGGCTTAGAAAAAATGTCTTCTTGGTTTGATCACAAAGGATCTGAATGGCAAGTAAATAGTGGATTGGTCCTAGATCTGTCATGTCAAATTCTTTAGAAAGATTCGACTTAGTAATTTCTAACAGAGAGTTCCTACACAATTATGACTAAAGTGCTAACTCTAGTCCCGATCCAGATAGACATTGTGTCTCCCTAGACAACAAAAAGATTATTTAAATACTACTACACAAGAAATTCCATTACTAAGAAAATTTGTCATAGAGTTTGAGTTAACTTTTACATGACAATCGTCACGATGCTCTCTTTATTTGGGACTATGTCCTTGTAGCCCAAATGTAATTCGTATACACTCGGTACGACACCATGACAAGCTTTCAATTGACATTGTTTTTTGATAGCTATTATGCATTGAATTGAGGCATTGTTTATCTTGGGCTATATGATAAAGAATGTCTCGTGTTGCAAAATTTTGAGAAAGCTCTGAGATATCTTTCTCAATCAACAATCTTTGAGCTCTTGTCTAGAAAGCTAGTCAACAACTAGTCTTTGGAAGTCCGAGTCTTGAATTTTAGGAAGTTTAAGTAGGGCATCTTTTGCTTAGAAATTAGGCCACTTTAGACTGATTGATGTGCTTTAAGTAATCTGCATAAGGATTGGTAGTATTGCCATGCTTGCTTGATTTCTAGCTTAAATTGTGATGATTGATGAGTACTTTGATCTAATCTACCCCTATCGAAGGAGTGAGGACACCTATTTGAGTGCTTTGAGAGTGGTTAGGTCAAATCTTGCCTTTTGCTTTTGTGCTTTGATCTTGTAAGATCAAATTTTCATCAATATTCCAAGTTTCAAGCCACTAGTTTTGTGTTGGTTGATTCAAGATGCAAAATCTTTTGTTTTGAGAGTAAAAGACTTGAATAAACAATTGTCTTGTATTGCACATGGCATTATAGAGGGAGAGATTGTTCAAATCATGATGAGTATTATATAATGAGTATGCTAAATTGAAACAATCCTATGCTATCTTGGACTATTTTGAATTACATTATTCATGCTTCACAAGCTTGGAAGCATGTAGATTCATGGTGAAGTTGACAAGCTATGTTCACAAAAGGACAGAAGATGTGGGGATTGGAATACAAGGCTCAAGGAATGAAAGTCGCACCTTAAACGGAATGGCCTATCGAGTCATCACATTTTTGTGGGAAAAATGGCCCAAGTATTGCATCATGTGCATATAAGTCCAACTTGAAATGTCTATCTTTAATATTTTAGAAAATGACCCGAGTATGACATCCTCCTGCATGTGTTAGCCCAACTTGTGATGCCAAAGCATAGGACAAGCAAAACAATTTTGAAAAGCTAAAAGGTTAAGACTATTAAATTTATAAGGTTTAAAAGTTTCCCAAGTTATACATTCTATCTTGTATGACTTAATCCCATAAGTAGAAGTGGGAAGGGGCTCCATTTGGTATACTATAAAGGGAATCTTTTTTTTTGTAAATTAAAATCCTTAATGTATGAGAAGCAAACATTGCCATTAGGGTCCTCAACTATTCTATTTTGGTGTATGGTTGTTTTTATCTTGCTTTTGTGTTTCTATCTCATCTCTATGTTACTAAGATTTCTATAGCTCCCATTGAATGTTAAGATGCTTAATCTTGTGTCAGAAAGTAGTTGGTTAGTATTGGTGATGAATGTTATTGATTTGTGGTAGTTAGTAGGTGGTTGTGGTAGTTAGTAGGTGGTGGATGTGTGAGTTTGTGTAATATTAGATAGTTGTCGGGTTTATGTGATAGGAAAGGTGCTATTTGTGCAGTTTTTTGTGATTTGTAGCTAGAGGAAAGGCCATCTTCCATGCTCTCCATTGGAATAGACCACAATTCTAGCTTGACTAGTTTTGGTCACATGACTTGTAAATAGTTAGATGGTCATGATGTGGCTTGTCACACGTGCCAAATAGCGGCTATTCATAGTATGAGGATGTCAAATGCGTCATCTAGTTGGATGTGATGTGTTGGCATCCATCCAGTTAGGACTTTTCAAAAATTACTTGTTATTAAAAAGGCAAGTCGATGGCTTTGGTCACAATAGTCTGTGTTCAGATTTTGACGTAAACTGTTATGCGAAATATGCGAAGGTCTTTACCAAAGTTATTCCTTAACATTTGAGGCATCTGGCATTTTACAAAAAAGCCGAAGTAAAAGAAAATGCTGAAAGATAAAAATCTCGAAATGTCGACACTGTGAGCTATTTTTCGAGTAGTTATGCAGAACTGTGTAAAAACACGAAAAATGCTGCAGGTCTGGATAAAAATTGGACGAAGATTAAAATGTCAATTAGTCGATTAGTA
>MU835238.1:0-40754 GCA_029204225.1 Diphasiastrum complanatum | reverse complement strand
AAGAAGTGATTAAGTTTGATTTTTTATGTGACAAAACCCATTCTTTTGTTCAAGATCTCAAGTGTTGAGAGAACTAGTCAAGTGAAAAGGAGAATCTAGGTGTCAAATCTTTTCATATCCATTTCAACTTTCAAAGGAAAGAGTCATTGGTATTTGATGAGTCCAAAAGGAGATTGGATCCAATTTCTGTAGTGATTTGATTCAAAGATTGTGTGCTTTTGTCTTAGTGATCAAAGCAAAGTTTCCAAGTGACTAGTCATTAGTGTGAAGAATTGATTCTTAGGTTGTGACCTAGATCTTTTGTAGATCATTCTAGATTATTGAAGATGTTCAAATCTAGTCTCTTGAAAGTCACAAATTACATTTGTAGAATCATATCATAGGTATTTAGTCACATGGCATCAATAGGTGCATCCTATTGAAGGAAAGAAAGGATCCTAAGTGCAACCTTGTGGCAAGGAAGGATATTATTCCTCAAGATGCTATAAAAAGAAGACCAATCCATCAAGAAAAACCAAAGCAAGGGGGGCCGAGGAGAAGGATGGAGCTTCAAGTTGAAATGCAAATACAAGAAGGACAATTCCAATGAAAGGTGTTCCTTTGTGGAAAGGTGAATGAGGCTTGGAGTCTCACAAGGACTTGCAAGATTTGTCTTCAAGAGTCCATCACAACACATGTCAAATCTTTTAAAAATTTTCATTTGGAAGTGCATTGTTTGGTTCAAGATGCAAAGATATATGTCATTTATATGAGAGTAACTTGGATTTATTTTATGTCCTTGGAAAGTATTTTGCTTGGAACTTTAGATAAGTTCAAACTTATTGTTATGATCCAAGAGAAATCAATCAAGAATAAGTATTCGGCAATCACAAAATGAAAATAGTTTCATTTATGCTATCATGATAACTTATGAAGAACCATTTTGCTTTGAAGAGATTTTTGTATCTCAAAGGTGGATTAGGGCAATACTAGTTGAGTGTGATGCCTTAAAAGATAGCAAAATATGTTTTCCTTGTAAGCTCACATTTGTTATGAAGTCAAGGAAATGGAAATATCTTCATAATGTAGGATCTTTTGGTTTCAATAAGATCATGAATGATGTGTTCATTCATAAAGATGAAAATTGTTTGTTTTCAATCCTAAAGGCAAGTTGTAAACTTTTATGAGAATAAGTAAAGCATCCAAAGTGGACACTTATATCCATAAGCAAGTAGTTAGCCTTATTGATATGGAAATACCTTTTGATTTTAATATTGGAAAAATCATGCCAAGTTGTGGTGATTTTTGGACTTATGTTTCTAGCATAAGTAATCTTGATAATCATAGGAAGTGCATATTGAATGGTCATACTTGTTGTGATCATTATGAGACATGGAGGTCTCGGATTTCCATAAAAAATGAGCACCATGAAGAGGATCTTAAGGAGTCATCTCAAGGTTCAAATGTGCCAAGGACCGAGGAAGAGAATCCTTCTCAAGGTTCAAGTGTGCCAAGGATTGAGGAGGAGAGACCTTCTCAAGTTGTGATTCCAAAAAGAAACTCAAGAAAAGTGGTTGAGCCCATATGGCTCACATTTCAATGGAAAGAGGAGTATATCTCATGTGTTATACATCTCATACTTACTTCTCTTATGTCATTTGATGAATCAATTTGCTTTAGTGAGATCATTGCATCTCAAAATTTGAGTAAAGACATACTAGTTGAGTATATAGTCTCTCTTGAGAACACATCTGATGATGTTCTTAAAAGGTTGAAATTGATTTTAAATCAATTAGAAAGCAAATGGTTATTTCATCAAATGTATGTTCTTGAGTCATGCAAAAGCAAAAGTGATTTGTTCACCTATAGTTTGAAAATTTGTATTGAGGCAAATTGTAAACTCTTTTATGAGAGTAAAGAATTGCTTTCCTTACAGATTGTAGTTGATAAGTGCTTGTGTACAAAGTTTAGTCTAAATCTCCAGTTTTGTAGGAGACAGATAAATCTATTAAGATATGGATAGATGCTGATTTCTTGCATATGATGCTAGAAATGGGGCTGTAAACTCATTAGAGTAACTGTAGTACTTTGGTCTGAGTTATATTTATCTGAGACTTGATGGATCTCCTAGAGATTCTAGATGACTGAATTATTAGGATATTGTAATATTCTAAGAATATTTGTACCAAGAACATTATTTTTTACAAGAAATTGAAATGAAATTTCTTTAGCTTTTGGATTTGATCTCTGAAATAAAGAAGTTAATTCACCCAGTGGTTCATGTAATTAGGATTACATGAAGGTAATGAACTTTTGTTTTGGAGTAGATCAACCCATTTGGAGGATTTATAGTTTAGTGTATCTTTTGGAATTTGAGTTAGTATTCAAGAGTAGGGGCAAGCAATTGAAATATTGTTGCATCTCTGAGGACTTATTCAGATGGAAAGATCAGACTAAAAATAATGATTCATGGGAAAGATTTGAAAGCTTAAGGAATAGTTTTATGTATTTATTTTTTTTCCATTATGAGGACAGAACCTATTTAAGGGAGGAAGAATGTGTGAAGATTATTTAAAATATTATCTTCCTATCTCGAGTTTGGGGTCATATCCATGGTGATTTCCACTAAAAGTCATGTTGTACATAAAAGGAGTGTGAACTGAGCACATATCCTTCTAGTGTAGCTCGGATTTGAGTTAGATAGGTTCAATTATGATGACATGCAGATGTTTAGATAGCATGCAAAGTCTTACTGTATGCATGCAAGCCACATGCAATCAGTGCATGCAACATGCAAAGTAGTTTCAATGATCTACACATGTCTAGGCAGTTTTATGAGTTGACATGCAGTACATGCAACATACATGCATGCAGTTACACATGTGGATATATGGTAGGTGAATTAGTTCAGTTAAGTGGACTTTCCATGCAACTCCAGTATAGGAATTCGAGTCTCTCTCATGTAGGAAAAGCTGGGCATGTTTTGCCACATTGTGATTAGTGAGATTTTGGTGTTTTGGACTCATTCTCTCTCTACCCCGAGTTTTCTATGCTTGATTTTCTCTCTCTACCCGAGAGCAGCCTCTTTTTTCCATACTGAACACTTAGAATTATTTCTGACATTCATTTCTCAGAGTGAAGAGTTAGATTTTTTCATCTGATGTATGCCATTGTGCTCTTGCCTTAGATTTTTCAAGCATACTGTCCTTTGATCAATCTTGTGCAATCACAACACCTCAGTAAGATCCTATAGGGTGTGTGGTGAAGTTCACGCGTGCTAAAAACTTCACATGTATTAGAGCTTCATGCTTTGAAGAGGTGAGGGTGTATACATCAGATCATCAGTGTTTTTGCTTGCAGGAACTCGGATTTTGGAGAGGGATTCAAACTCACTGAGAAAAAAAGCAATCAGTGGATCATAACTGGATCAAATCAAGGCTAATATGATCCAACGGAGCTCTGTACGGACAGAGAGCTCACACGTGTGAGATCAGCCCTCATTAATGAGTGCTACTTCTCAAGGAATGATCCAAATTTGATGTTTTATAGCTTGTTGGATAGGTATTGAAGAGTAGATTGTGTTGCTCTTGTTTCTAAATCAATTAGATTTGTTTTTAGAAGAGTTTTAGGCAATCAGAGAGTTTGAGAGGGTACTCAACTCATGGGATATGCCAAAGTGAGCACACATCTGTCTTTTTCATCAATTTTCATTGTCAATCAAGTAGAATTGGATAGAATGAGTGTTCTGAGGTCTTAGACTTTTCGTTTCACACATATTTGAGTTGAAAGTAAGCTCCTAGAGAGTTTATCAGTACTTTGAAACTCGTAGGAGAGATAGACTTCTTGCTTGCATGTGTTTCTTGTTTTGTGACTGAAGCAAGATCCAAATTCAAGATAGTTTGATTTTTTGTGTTGAGAATTTGTTCTCACATCAGTTGGCTAGATTTCATAGGGTGGATCAACATTTGTGTTAGTTCCTAGATTGAGATAGCAAGCAACATCCTTTCAGCTCCATTTTTTTATCATTACTAGAATTTCTCACCAAGAAGATGTCTTCATCTGGTTCTCATTTCTTAGAGCAAAGTGAGAGATTAACATCTTCCAATTATGCAATGTGGAAGATCAGAACATTCAATCTCTAGAAGCTTCACCCCCAAGCCAAGCAATAGGAAGCACGACAGTAGATAGAGATCTTGGCAATGAATCAACCAAATGATGGTGTAGTACGGCTATTTTGGCCTCCTTATATAAGGCTTAGAACCACCTATGCATATAGTGATGCAAGGTCCCAACTCCCTTATACATAGATTCCACTAGAATAGAGTCTCTATGCATGGATCCTCTATTGAACATAGATTGCTACTGATACTCTACACATGCATATATGCTCCCAAATATTGTACTAACTCAATTAGTGTGTTTGGGCCTCACAAGGTTATAATTACTTGCGAGTAACATCCAATATGATGTGGCATAACTAATAAGCTTGATTCACTGGAGTACTGGGTATCCAAGTCTAGGACTATACTGAATCCTATGTTCAGGATGTGGACATGACAGAGCCCAAGCAATGGTATGTGATATTCACACACACACACACACACACTTGATTAAGAATGCTCTCATAACTTACTTGCTTGTTTTGGTCACTATGAACATAATGAACGAACTATTCGTTCTATCAGACTTCGTACAACACTCCTCATGTTAAGAATGAAAGAAAACTTGTTGACAATCTTCTAATCCCCTCAATATGGTTGTCACTACTAATGGGTACGAAGAGATGACGTGCCATGAAATGATCATGAATTTACTACGTCGCTGATGCTTAACTTTCATTAACAAGGTTTCCTCTGAAGAGTATTGCTTTTTGTTTAAACTTTTGGTCACACTTTAACTATTTGTAATATAATGGTATGATGAGTTTAGTTATATGACTTGGATTAGACCTGTATTAAAGTTTATGTATACTTATTTGTGGACGATAATGCCCCTGACAATTTGAAATTGACAATGCAAAAAATATTTCTCTAAGTTGTTACTTAGGATAATGGATGGTGTATTGTACTTCACGCTCAGCTGAAAATAACAACGATAATAGAGAATAACAACTAGCTAAAAATTAGCATTAACTAGTCTTGTAATTCTCTGATTGACTATCTTGTAAACTCCACACAGTGGAGATAAATATGCCTTTTTGATTAACACAAGATATATAGAAAAAAGACGAGAGTAAGAAAAGGTGTGCATGAAACTCTGCCAACGAGCAGAACACAGTGATTCAGAGGAGCATCAGCCGTCAATGAGTGAGACACTGAATGACTCACTCAAAAACACAAAGCAGAAATGCAATCGCTCTCTTCTTCTCCATCTCATTGTTCGTGTCATCTTGATTGCTTGAATCTTTTATGATCTGTGATCTGTAGTCGCTTGCTTAGGATCCTGAGAAAATTCCGCAACAAGAAAACCAAACAAATGTGAGTAGTTTCGCTACATTATGGGCTTAAAGGAACCTAATCTCAGGTGTACATAATTCTCTATCAACTTTTGATCTATTCAACCATGCACATTCATCAAAAGCACCATTACAATGGAAAACACTTGTCATAATCCTCCCAAGAGGAAAATTCTGCTCTCTCGAGATTAAACCATCCATATTATGATATTATGATATTTATGGTATAAGCAATAAACTTATATTTCTATTACCGCCTTCATTCATTTTGGTGTTCTTAGAAATTTTCAGTGCACAAAATTGGTCACCTTGCCACCAATTGAGGTAGCTAGCTACTATCATATCTAAAGGGCATCAACACAACCTTGATCTCCTCATAATTAATGTTGAAAAGAATCAATCACCACTTTTTTTTTATGTTCATTTCTCTTATCAATCTCAGCTTCTAAGGGGATTGGCTCGGACTGGAAAATTGCTGCCTTGGGTGCTAAAGTTCAGTATAAGCTGCTTCAGGAGTTAGGGGCTTGGGTATTTTGTTAGTCCATCAACATTGCCTTCCGATAGAATTTTCACTTCCTTGGGCGTGCTGCATTCTTGTAGGTATACCAATTGGCACAGAAAACGTAGACCAGCAAGTTTACAGTGCTAAGAGCAGTAAGAAGCCAGTAGAAATAATCCAGATGGCTCCGGTTTAAGTTATTTCCGATCCAAACTCCATGCTTGCTGTTTTGAGTAGCATTGCAGACTATTGTCACCAGCAAGCTACTGATAAAACTCCCTAGAGATATTGTGCTCAGGTATAGAGCAGCTCCAATGCTTCTCATTGAGTCTGGTGCTTGATCATAGAAGAATTCTAGCTGTCCCACCGAAATGAAGACTTCGCAGACACCAATTAAAACGTACTGCGGTAGGAGCCAAAAAATAGTCATGGGAATCGGTTCGTGAGGACGGTCTAGCAGATTGTGTTCGTTAGCAACTTTCAATCTTTTCATTTCCACTAGAGCGGCAACACCTATGGACATTGTTGACACCGCCTGCCCAAATCCAATCCTCTGCAACAAACTCAATCCTCGTTCATCCCCAGTAAATCTACGAACAAATGCTACAAAATATTTGTCATAAAATGGCAATAGCAAGCAGATTGTAAGTTGCTTAAAAAGTGTGCAAGATGCTGCTGGTATTTGAAAGTGTGGACCCAGGTTTCTGTTCATAGTAGAGCCTTGGCTCAAAAACATGGTTCCGACTTGTGCAAACACTGCTGAAAAAATGAGATTGGTGGCCAAAATTGGTAGCACACGTATCAGCAGCTTAACCTCCTCAACTTGTGTTACTGGACACAGCATCCAAGGGTTTACTTCCGATCCTTTGCATAAGCTCGTATCCTCCGCTATGGTTGCTGCCTTGTCTAAGAACCTGCATATAAGCGTGTGATAAGTCTTGTGAAAAGTTTAACTAGAAATAGAATTAACTGTTTTTGGACATGTCTATGAACTATGTAATTGACAGATCAGTATTATTGTTGACATTACAAGAAGATTGCCTAGTGTAAAGCAACTCGTGATGACACTCTTACGAGACGAGAAGAAAATGATATGAAATTCTGTATTCCAAGACAGTGTCACACCTCAAAACAAAACAAAGATGACTTCTGTGATCTATCATTTAATATTGAGGGCACTTTCGTCGTCTTGCCATGTTGACATAATGGTTTCCATCCAGATGTATATGCGCAACATCTCCCACATATTTGTTTTACATAGAACTTAGAAGTGATCCGAAAAAGAGGAACGCTAGTGTTAACTGTATGATGCTACTATTTCTCGAGCTTTGATAGTAATATAGTAAGAGTCACCTATATACTATATAGATTAAAAATCATTGCAATATAATATTACTTTGTGATCGGCAAAATGCTAATTTTACTTACAAAAATTCGCTGCTGTGAGGCAATTTCCGAGTTCCTGCTGGAACGGCTTCCTTGTCATCAAGTTCGTAGAGAAGCTCATCATGAGCTGGTAGTTGTACACGCCATTTTCGAATTGCTGCAACTATCACTTGAGCAACTCGTATCAGGGGGCTACCCGCAGGCTTCTGATTTCGGTATATTGGAGTCCCCAAAAAGAAAAGCATAGTGCCAAGTCCTGTTATTACGGTGGCAGCTCCGTAGCCCCAGGTCCATCCTACATTGTCCTGTAAATAAACCAATATAGTAACAGAAAACATCGTGCCGAAGCTGATGCTTACAAACCACCAATTCAAAAAGGACATCTTCCTTTTACTCTCTTTTGGGTCTCCTCCGTCAAACTGGTCACCAGCAAATGATGATACGTTGGACTTTATGCCACCGGCGCATAATGCCATTAGATATAGAGCAAAGTAGAAAAACCCCACTTGAAATTTTGACGCCTTTGGGCAAACCGTTATCGAGCCTATTGTGCGACATCGAGGGGGTTTGAGAGAAGGCACAGAGACTGCCATGGTAACCAGTATCATTGCCTAGAAGGCGTAAAAGTAGCCAATCAGTCTTAGATTATTTGAACTTATATTACGATCAGATTCTTATTAACTTAGCTTGAACAGACATCATGGCTGTCCATGTTACAAATTTAAAAAAACAGACAGAGTTATGCATGATCACGTACAAGAAAGTAGCCACATGAAAACGAAGCAAGCGTCCAGTAGCGTCCTAGAAACGTTTCAGCAAGAAAGGCTCCAAGCAAAGGCGTTAGAAATGTTGTGCCAATCCAGTTATTGACATTGTTTGCGGATTCAGAGATATCTTCATGAAGCTCCGTTGTCAGATACGTTACGAGATTAGATGAAATAGCATAGACCGCGATTCGTTCGTATACTTCGCATCCTGTTTCACATAGGAGTCAGTTCAGCCTCAAATACAGCTACTCTGTCCTTTAAGATGTTTGGGATGTACCTTCTCGCGAATGAGGCTATAAAATTTAAGATCAAAAATTAAACTCTTCAACAAATGCTACGTAGGGTAGAATCAAAACGATTCTGCCGCCTGCTTTGGAGATCGTCTTTAACGGACTTCTATCGAGACAGCCTTTTCTGGTGAGGCAGCAGGGAGCACGAATACAGATAACATATTGTGGCTTAACGATAGGAAAATAATTTAAAGGCTGACATTTCTTGATATGCAAGATTTCACTTCGGAAAAGTTTTATTTGCATTCAGAATAAGAACGGAAGGATCCTAACACACACCAAATATTAGCCAGCAGGCTTTCCAGTTACCACTTTTGGATCTGATTGAGGGCCTTCCATGTATATCGAACGCTCCATCTCCCACGACATCTTTACGATTACCTTCAGTTTCCTTATAGAGATTTTCTTTCCCAAGCGTGCTCAATTGAACTGTCTTTCCATGATCTGCCATCAACAGACTGAGTCCTGACGACACCTGATCAAGAAAGGATACAGATAGAGGCTCCCGAGGATGTTAGTTCTACGTCCGTTAAGCGTCTTGAATAAAACGTATGAAATTAAAGGTAAAATACGTCAACACAGAAGACTGAAAGTCGAATGCCAAATCCTTACCAATAACTAACTGAAAATAACGGACAAGACGTCACGGTGCAAAATGGCCGGAGATCTTTTGCAAAGAAATAGGAAAGGGCTACACTCCCATAAAAGCTGGTTGCATGATTTTAATTAGACGGAAGATGCATCTATGAATTGAAACATCTAGTAATGACAAAAAACTAAATTGCTTCCACTAAGTTATCAGCATTACAGCGAAAACAAAGTTCATTCTCGATAATGAGGTTGAAGGAGTATGATTATCTGATTTCAAGCTCTACAACCTGTCGCCTATAGCTTTCCTAACTTTGTGAATGTGTCTGCTTATTAGTGTCCTATAAACCGTAATAAGCTGAAGCTCAAGTCCGTTAACATTGATACCGACCATCTAACTGACATTTTCTGCATAACACAACGTCGTGTTGTCAAATTGGCTCAAGTGTTTTGCTCTGTGTTCAGGATTCATCAACAAACCAACAAACTTTCACTCATCTGACCCTCTACAGCAATGCCAAAAATCTAAAAAATAAATGTACGAATGACACATGTCAGTTGGCCAATATCATATATTACAGAATCAATATGAATGGCATCTTTATACGAAATGTATCCTCATAGTTCACGATAGAGTACTCTGCACTTCTTGTATGAGACGAGGTAGCACTGGGACAACTTTAAGCGGGCTAGGCAAACTCCAAATCTTTCATAAAATCTATGTCCTCAATATCATCGGTCAAACTTTAGAGCACAGAAACAATGTGATACTACGAGACAATTACATGATGCAAATCTGCAACTGTAGAGCTCAATAATAAACATGATGCAAATTTGCAATTGTAGAGCTCACTAATAACCACTCTACCGAAACGAGAGAGAGAGAGAGAGAGAGAGGTGTGCATTCATGTACTAGGTAATGGCCCTTGGGAGGGCCATTACCGACTTCAGTAGATCATTGCTAAGTTTTACAAGATGTAAGAGAAATTGCAGCACTGTACTCTTCGCTTGATATGTCATTTATAGTCGGGGGCAGCTTTATAGGTTCAAAGTTTTACGATTCAGTCCTTTCTTCAAACGTTGATCAGACGCGCTGGCCTCTCCACGGCCGCCCACGGCCTTCTGACACAAGCTCTATTATGGCAGGGCGCCCCTCTACAGCCGCTAACAGCTCCAGAACCTGTTGAGTATAGAAAGAAATATGAGTTTTTGTGCCACAAAACCTGTGCTCAGAAACAGCCAGTTGCTTGAAGCATTTCTTTCACTCTCTGATGGCAATTATTTCTGAATTTCTTTCTTTTCCACTAGGGTCAAGCTGTCCACCACTCCAAAAGATTCCTAGACTGTCTAGTCCTCTACGGTTTCTATCTGCTAGGACTGTTCATAGGTTCTATCTGCTAGTAATTGAAGTTTTGTGCGATTTGTGCTTGCAGTTCTTTTAGTAGAAAATAGCAAAGGAAAAAAAGATAGATAGCGTGTCTGTTTTGTGTTTTGTGCCTGCTACTTGCTGGTTTAGCTAAGTTGCAGTTATAGGCTAGGATCAGGTCTGATTTCCTGTAGCCGACTGCATAAACTTGCCTCTGGCAGGACTGTGAGCGCCGTGTTCTGCTTGAAGTTTGCTTTTTAGTCTTTTTGTAGATCAAAAACCTCAGCGTTGCATCTTTCGTGGAGAACCACAACCTTGCAGCTTTCTTAGAGAATTACCTCAGATCTCTGCTGGAAAAACGTTCCTCACATTATGGCCAGGGCAGCACACCAACAATTCCTTGAATAGGCAGCAGAAATTCCACAAATCTCAGATCCCTGCAGATTTCAGCTTCTTATCATTTTACGGATGTCAGATTTCTCTGAGCAAGATGGTAGGTGCAGGTTGCTCACAGCCATAGCAGGGCCCAGCAAGTGACAAAGGGCTTGGAAAACACAGCTAGAAGATAGAGATATGGGTGAAACCTCTGAGCACATGCAGAGAGCCCCCAAAACAATCGTTAGTAGCAATCTTCTGCTCAATCTTGGTCTCCCTCTCTCTAAGCTCTGATATCAGTTGTCACATTCCTCACATAAAAGAAGCCTGCTTCACCTTAAGACCATCCGCTTTCCCTTCATGCGTGAAGCCCAGTGTGATCTTGCGGATTTGTTGCTTGTTTCTTCTGGCCAGGTGGCGCCATACTGTCCCCCCCACCTTTGGGCCCCCCCCCTCTCTTTCAATTTCTCAGCTTTCTCCTTTATCTTCTCGCCTTCGTGTTCCATGTGCGGGCTGTGGTCGCATTAACCAATGTTGACCTTGCACCTCATCCTGCTCCCACTTCGCCACCTGACTCGGCTTAGACCTGGATTCGCTCCCTTGATATTTTGACTGCTTTTCACTTAGGTTTTCCTCGTCCTCGTCTTTATGCATGCATACCCTTTGCCTTGCGCTTGGACGTCCAGCTGGCTTTGTCCTTACCTTTGTCTCGTCTGGCTTCCAACCTTTCTGATATCGCAGCTTGGCATGCCTTTTTGCTTTTTCCTCTTTGGTGTCTGCCTCTGCCTCCTCGGGGTGGTGATGCTGGTCACAGGGAATCTCGCAACAGGATTCGTCGCTTTATGTCAGGAGATTGGGAAAATCTGCAAGAAGAGCATTTCCTTCGCTGTCATGTGCTTGCTGCTCAATGGGATTCTACTTCCGATGGTGTTTCTGTACCCCATGTCCATCGTTAGTTGCGTCGCTGTGTTTTACTTGGGCAAGTGGGTCAGTTTTCTCGTGCAGCTCGTGCTCTAGCTCCTATAAGTCCAACGACTCCTTCTGTTGCCACCCTTCAGGCTTTGGAGCTTCTTCATCCACCGACAAATGATTGTCTTTCGTTGAGGACTTTGAACCTGATTCCGATCTGCAGTTCTCATAATCTCATTTTCTTAATGCTTTTCTACGCAACCCTCATCTGTCAATTGGGGGTCCTTCTGGTATGGTTTTCGAGCATCTTCGTGATTGTTTCTCTTCTGATAATTCTGCTAGTGGGTTTGGTTTGCTCTTTCAAGTTTGCTCTTCCGTAGCATGTAGGCGTATTCATCTTTCTATTGCTTGTAATCTTGGTGCTGCTCGTTTGATAACCTTGGATAAGCCTGGCGGTGGCATGCGTCCCATTGTTGTTGGAGAGGTTTTATACAAATTCATTTCTACGGCTCTTGGTTTTCAATTTCGTCATAGTTTTCATGACCACCTATTTTCTCATTAGTTTGGTTGTGCTACTCCTAGCGGTTGTGAGACAGTCATTCATGCTTTGCGTGCTACCTTGGATCTTCATCTAGATTGGGTTGTCTTTCAAGTGGTATCATCTTGTGCAGGTTTTGCAACGAAGTTCCATGGACGTGGTGCCTCACCTTTACCTATCATTATGGCTTATTATCGTCAACAATTTTCTATCACTTTACAACGCACTCAGGCATTTGCAATACTTCGACGTGTCGTAGTTGCAGGAACAGCTGCTTCACAGCTTCATGTGCTACCTAAACTTCCAACTGTCTTAACTAGCGACTTACATCAAGCAGTAGGCTTTATGTAGATACTTTGTGAGATTGTTGCTTTGTTACAGTTGATGTACAGTATCTCAATTTTCCTTATGGCCTTTACACTTTCTACATGCATTCCTTGTACTCCGATGGGTTTTCCCATCTTTTATTAATAAAAACAAGAAATTGCTGATTACAATCCCTAGCACTCTTGAGCATTGCTAGTGCACATGTGGCATTGTGTTATTTGTTGAGAAGATGTAGATTATGAGCCATAGCACAGACTGCAGATAGATTTAGATCTTGACAGTGTATCTCTCTCTTGCTATGTCAAGTATCATTCATCATACGGTGGGCTACAACCTTGCAACTAGATTCGCAGCCTCGCAGGTCATCTTGCTACAGGCGTAGCCCACCTCCTCATAAACTATACCTAGTCCAATGCCATTAGAACAACAAATTTTGGAGCAAGCTAGGGAGGTTGAGAGACGCTCACGAATCTGGTTACCATTGGTGATGGCTCGATTAATCGATCATTATCGTGCGTAATTGACATTCACCTGATTTTTGTTTGTGTGTGTGTGTGTCAAGCATGTATAAGGGGGTAAAAAAAAAAGGGAAATATAGGGCCCAAAAAGGGCAAAAAATCAGGTGAACACCAAGTTGAAATTCTGTTAGGATCTAGTGCAATATGCAGATCACATCACACAATCACCATAGCCGCTCCTCACAAGTTCTCAAAGATGGCACAACAAAAGTTATTAGATTACAAAGAAACATTGTACATATAGAGTATCCACAAATTGCATGAAAAGGCAGGTGTCCTAAAATTGGCCTACCACCTGTCAAACTAAGGTCGGGCCCAATATGGCCAAATTCGACCGACAAACTTGGGACATGCCCCCAAGTATAGCAAGTACTGTAAATAACTCTGTACAGGCTAATTCTTCCTATGTGTGGCTACTCGGCTAACCCAAGTAGCCGGCTACTTGGATCAGTGCCCGATCAATATATCCTAATGGGTCACGTCCCGATCACAACCATATACAGTATACCAAATAAACTGTACAGTAATTACATCATCACATTTAGAGCTTATACTAATGAATCAGATCAAAACTGATTTCTAACTCTCTCCCTTAGGCTCAAATGTGATAAGAGTGAAAAACAATATATTGCAGCAGCATCTGGAGTGTCCAAAGGATGTTATGCATATCACAGCTACCATGTACTTGATTCACACTCGAGCACACCAACAAACCACCAGGTTTGACTCACAAAGTATCATGTAAACACAATGCTCATACAGAGAGTCTACCATACTCTCGACCAACTGATTTGTCCCCAATCCGACTTGAACACAAGTGGACCACATGAGCGGCATGGCTCAAACTGAGGAAATCCCACTGCCACCATGAGACTTACATCCTCCATCTAACTAGGCTGACATCCTATCAGACAGTTACAAGCACAGACTTGTAAAGCTGACATACATGAGCGACTGAGGCTCAACCTGAGGAAATCTTACTGCCACCATAAGATTGTACCCTCACTAGATAAACAACTAGTAGACAATGACAAGTCAATGAGCATAAAATGTCATTTGTTTCACTGTAGCAAATGCACAACCACATACAACTCCGACTCAGATCTAGACTCCCGTGACAAGGCAACATGCAAGCCCACACACACTCATGCAAACCAACACGAATGATAAAGCATCAAATATATGACCAAGGCCTGCTCATAAGTGGTATCCTGTCGTACCAACACCTGTGCCACCTGTAGATCCGCGGCTACACCACTGGTCACCAAATCAGGACCTCAACCATGGCCTGCACCTATAACCAAGATGCCCTCATGTCTAAGCATATCACATAGATGTCCTCATACATCATCCAAGATCAACCGTCTCGAACCAATGAGTGCTCCAAGCCTCATCCCTGATGTATCTCCCAAACAAAGCTATGCTCCAAGCCGTTTTGCCCTGACATCCTGTCCAATAAGCCCTAAAAGCTGATCCCCATCCATTCCCCATGCTCCAAGCACAAGAGTCTACCAAGGACTCAACGAATGAATGTACGCAAAATCTCACCATAGGCTATACTTGAGTAGCTCGTCTATCTCCCGGAGATACTGATGAGTATCTGCTTGCCCTACATCCCATGTAGGCTCTGACATTGCCAACTCTGATTTGACCAGTACATAGGCCTCTCACCAAGGAGCCTATCTCACCAACACTGTATCCATCATAGCATCCAAGCCAAAGCAAATGCAAACTAGATCCACTATTATGATGAACAACTCACCCACGATCCATAGCATATCAGGTAGGATAGCTCCATAACTCTGTACCCTGTACCATCTGATCACCAAGTATCCATTACCCGCTAATAGCTCTCCAAGAATCCGTCCACTTGTAGTGCAACTAGACTCCAACTGGATCTAACCAAAAGCTGCATCCTGCTTACCAAATAATGATGGATAGAAACAACATGTGATGCAAACCTAGAGATCACTGTGCATATAACCATGCAGCTCACCTGATCACTCACCAAAGTATCAGCTGTCACTCCCTGAGCAACCATCTCCATCCCTGTCGGCTCACAACCATGGGCATGCTGGATCCACATCACCCCGTAATGCTCTCCATGCCCTCAGGATATGTACCACCACAGGTACACTCCATGCCACCTACCTCCAAGTAGGCTTGACCCATCCCTAGGTCATCACACATGAACACTTGTGCCAAGTCTAGACTCCTGCAAATACAGCCAACTGCATGAAAGCTATAGGTAGCTTATCCACACCCGTGATGATAGATGCCTCCTTATCGATGCCAATGTCCAAAATTGGCTTCCTGCTGTAATGCCAACCTGTACTCCCAAATGATCACACCATGAAGTCCTCGCCATCAATGTCCCCTACAGTGGATCGCTAGCAAAACACTCATCATAGTGTTTGCCCTCAGATCACACCTCGTGCGATCTCCATCAGCTCTCCAACCTAGAGCTGGCTCTCAAAGCTTCACGCTTTGACCATTTGCGTTTGTAGTATTCTGATTCCATCATGAATCTCACCTATAAGTCTTGTCCATGCCAATGACTCAAGTCCAATATGAAATAGTTTCCCCCTGATGATCATCCCATGTCATCCTGCAATGCTATCCCTACCAGGTATTCCAATGCCATCCTTGATCACAAAGATCTGAACATCTACCCTGTAGTACCCACCTATATTCTCCCAAGATAGCTCCAAGCTACTCTTATGAATGGTTCCAAACCACTTCCTGAGAATACACTGAGATGTGAACTCCAAAGCCACCATCAAGTCCCTCACATGACTGTGCATGCCAACATCCCTCCAAGTGAACCTGTGAGATCTTCCATGGACCAAACCAAATGATCTGCACCTTGCCATCACTGGAATCTGCATCCCTGATGCAATACTGATATGGCAAATTGACTTGACTTATCCAAACTGGTAGTTGAAGTGTATCCCTTCGATGATAAACCTGATACACTGCTCCACAGCTACAATGGCTTGATCAAAATCGACTTACCGACTGCAAAACCACAAAATCATCACAATCACCACTCGCCAAGAGCATCCAAAGTGTGATTACTGACTCGTTCTTCATCCTCTGCGTGTCCCACACATAGCTCGTCCAATGCAAGTCCGCTATCTTGCCCAATGGCTTTCAATTGGCACCACCTCGTACTTAAATCACCTGTGATTGCCAATATGTGTATACCTCCAAGCTAGCCCATATTTCTCTCTGAACGAGAAATTTCCAAGCTACAGATGCGTGTGTCGATGTAGTTATCACCTGACTCGACAATGCCATTGCTGATCATACCTGTGAGAGCGTTCCCCCAAAACGTCACTTGACGTTGGTTGGTTCGAACTCCAAGAGTTGAACGTGATCACAAGAATTTTTCACCTGTAACCGGCATACCATGCCTACCTCTCATCTGTGATTGCTTGCCCTCTCAAAATTGTCGCCAATGATGAGTAGTCATGCCGCCAAACTGCACTTCTATCGCCAATACTTGCTTTCTCCACACAATTCCGCTACCATTCGCTCCCATAGTGCATTTACCGCTTCCAAACACGCTGTTACCCTATCAAGAGTAAGTAATAATTATTTTAAAGCAATAATGCCTCATTGTACTGCCCTATAGCAGGTTTCACCAGCCAAAAATAGCCCCAAATTTGGCCCTACGGTACCCAAATAGCGAATGTAGCCCATCAGTAGGTCACCTGCAATCCGCTCGATAGAATGGCAATTAAAACACCCCAAAACATGTTTCTCCCTGCTCTGTAACGTCGCTCTGTCCGCTGGCTCTGAGCAGCCAGTTTCAGGGGTCATTTTGGCCCCAAGGATGGCCAAAAAATGTGCCCTCTAGATATAGTTAGCCTTTTTCAAAGGATGCCCTTGCAAAATGAACTGAAACTTCGCTTTGAAATTTTTTTGAATGAAGAAATTCCAACTTGAATGTTGGGTCCCTTCACTGTCCTTTCCAGTGAAGATTTTTAATGAAGAATAAAGGCACTTTGCCCTTCAATTCTCTTTAGGCCCTCTTCACATGCATCTAATGGTGGCCCGTCATCCTACGACCCACATTACTCCCCGAGTAATCCATTCTGGTCGTTGATCCATGTATGGCCCAATCCTACGGCTAGCCTCGATTTGACGTGCTAATCCAACACCCTCAGGCTGCTGGCTCCTTCCAAGCACTAAGGCCTCACCTTCTCTAGGCGCGTGTGAGGCACCAACGTGGCCTCCTCCTCTTCCCTTCCTCTTTCTTCATAGCTTGTTAGCTATGGCTGATCTGGATATTTGGAAATCAGTCCTTCTCTGGTTCGCAGCCATCCACGGCCCTTTGCAGGTCATCTCGCCCTACCAACGCGCTTATTCTAGCATTTTACAGCTCCAAATTTTGATGACCACAGAGAGAGATCCAAAGTTTTTCTCTCAAAAAACCCTAGCTGAGGAAAGATGAAGATATCTTGGGCTCTACTCAGTGTTTTTCTGAGTTTCAACTTGCATATTTTTGCCCCACAGAGGTCGCCCTACCTCTGCTTTTTTGATGCAATTTACGACCTGGAAATTGGTGTGGTATTGACGTCAAACAACTTGATTTTCTGAGAAATTTGTCAATCACCCCTTGGAACCAGAAATATCAAAAATTTTCTCAATTTTTCACCCAATTGATCCATGTAAATTGTTATGGCTCTCCATCACTGCTCTTTGCATTCTCATGCAAGCCCCGTTGCACCAAACGGCTGTCCACACAGTGAATTATGAAGCCACCATCGACGATTTCCCTGAAACCACCAAAACTGCAAGTTTTTCCGAGAATTTTCTCCAGAATCCACTTACGACGATCGTTCCGATCTTTCCCGAAGTTCCGATCGAAGGAACTTTGTTGTCTCTAGCCATCCGGACTGCCGATACCCCGTATGGAGTCCTCTCTCCTGAGATGCTTTGAGTGCTATTTCTCCTGGTGAAAGACGCTATCCCATAGCTCCATCGGATCGTGCATACCTGCATCACCCTGACGCTCTGATACCTAGTTGAAATTATGTTAGGATCTAGTGCAGTATGTAGGTCACATCACACAATCACCATAGCCACTCCTCACAAGCCCTCAAAGATGGCACAACAAAAGTTATTAGATTACAAAGAAACATTGTACATATAGAGTATTCACAAACTGCATGAAAAGGCAGGTGTCCTAAAATTGGCCTACCACCTGTCAAACTAAGGTCGGGCCCAATATGGCCAAATTCGACCGACAAACTTGGGACATGCCCCCAAGTATAGCAAGTACTGTAAATAACTCTGTACAGGCTAATTCCTCCTATGTGTGGCTACTCGGCTAACCCAAGTAGCCGGCTACGGGATTAGTGCCCGATCAATATATCCTAATGGGTCACGTCCCAATCACAACCATATACAATATACCAAATAAACTGTACAGTAATTACATCATCACATTTAGAGCTTATACTAATGAATCAGATCAAAACTGATTTCTAACTCACCAATTACGTATTTATGAAGGACAGGGAAGAGTAGGTGAGGCGAGGAGGGCCATGCCTATCACTCCTTGCCAGCAGAATGCCATCAGCCTAGGCTCTTTCCATTGCATAGTCGACGATTTGGCTTTTTCACATAAATATTATGAAACATAATCTACATTTTAAAAACATAATCAAATCTCAAGAACTAAAAATGTGGGTCATAAGATTGCTGGCCATTATGCTTTTCTAAGGGGGAAAAAAGCCCCAGTTTTTCATTACATTGTGTAGAAGCATGCGCGCTTTCTTGCTTATTGAAAATATGAAGACAAGCTTTAGTTGAGGTCGTTAGGTAAAGAAGAGGTTCCAAGCGAGGCTAATCCTATTTGTTACGTCCATGTCCAGTATGTGGGATTTGGAATAATTCTTGACCTAGATAGTCGATACTCTAGTGTATAAGGTTGTTAGTTACACCTCGTCATTTCAGACTTGGCCGATAATGTAGTTAATAGTCTTATGAGAGCCCAGACCTATAATTGGACTATGGAGCACTTGCATGGTGTTTGAATGCTATTATGCAAGAATAGGAGGTCAATTGCTTTTGATAGGAATGGAGGAGAATATTCTCCAGTCATTTGGAGCATATATATCCTAGTGGAACTTGCCCATCTCCTTATTGTTTTTGCTGATTTTAGAAGCTGGGATCACGTCCTCTCTTGAATTCATTCACCTTGGCTTGGGGGTGAAGTGGTTAGAGTATTGACTATCCATTTCCTGTTGGTTGGGTGGTTTTGCTCTGCAGTTGTCCTTTTGGTTGCATGTAATAAGATCTGAGAAGATCTTCACTTGGTGATCGTTAAAGTGGTATCAGAGCTAAGGATTACACCAATTAGAAGGCGGAGTCGAGATTCTTGGTTTTTGCAGCTTTTTGGTGGATCTCTTTGCTTTTTACTTCTAGGTGGTGGAATTGACCTCCAAGTAGGTGGCTTCTGAGGTCTTGATATACTTACAGCCTATTGGTCATGATCATGGACTTTTTTCATAGAGGTGGAAGAGGAAGGTCAGACAAAGAACTTAGAATGTCTTTTGACACATCAACAATATGTACGACGTAAGAATGCTCCAGAGATTTGGGGATATGGATTGAATCACAAGGCAATGATGAAATATCATGCAAAGAATCATCATCAACAAGAACATCATCTAAGGCTAATGATGATCCAAAATCAATATTCATGTGATTTAGCCATTAGATTGAGGTGAGTAAGGAGTGATAAATTGCTATTCAATGCCTTGGCTCTAAAAATACTCCAATTCAGTAGAGTGTACTCTCCACCATTATCGGACCTCAAGGCTTTGATTGACTTACCACTCTCTTTCTCTACATGCTCCTTGCAGATCCTCAAGCAATTAAAAGATTCCGATTTTTTCTTAATAAAATAAACCATAGTCCTTCTAGAGAATTCATCAATAAAAATTATAAAATACTTTGCATCCTTTCGGGAAGCATTTTGCATTGGGCCACAGATATCTGAATGCACAACATCTAGTAATTCTCTAATTGTATGTTGATGGCTTGATCTAAACGGTTTCCTTGTCTGCTTACCAACTAAATAGTCTTGATACATAGGCAACTCGATTTTCTTATCAGAATAGTCGAGATCAAGAACAATGGATTGCTTAGACATTTGTTGTACATAGGCATAATTCAAATGACCAAGTCTATAATGCCAAAGTAAGCTTTTATTTATCTGGATAGAAGTACTAAGTGCTTGACTAGAGGCAAAACAAGATGACTTAATCTGTACAAGTATTCATGCCTCTTTTCGAGTGCTAGGATCATTAGAAGAAGTTTGAGTTCAAAAAGGGCTGCATATGAATTCGTGCCAAGATCTCTTTTGCATTCTGTCACTATTTTCAACCAATATCTTTGACTCACTATAACTTTTCAGTAGTAGCTCAAAATTATGAGATGTAACATATCATTGGAAAGTGCTTGACGAGCGCTTTTAACGCACCACATTTTGACATAGCAATCAAAATTTATGCCAAAATGGTGTAGACTCAAAATGTGACTCAAACAAGTAACGTTACGTTAAAGCCACTATGTCAAGAAACTATTGGGCCACATGTACAAAAGAAGTGAATAAAAGTGAATAAAAAATAAAAAATAAAAAGAATCTTGACAAAAGGCCCCTTTTGTGTTTAAACTTCATCTAATGCTTGCCTATCCTATCGACTACTTTTAATTGATCAGATTCAAATTCTACCTTATGTCCTAGATCTGCAATCCTGTTAATAAAGAGCAAATTTGTAGACAGATTTGGCACATGAAGGACATTTGAAAATAGCTTACATTGACCATGGCAAAGCTCAATCTTACTGTACCTTCACCTTTGATAGCTTGGGTGCTATTGTCATCGAGGTGAACATATCGTTTGGTACTATAAGGTGCATAGGCCTCGAAACAGCCGATATGGCTAGTCATATGCTGTGTGGCACCGGAATTAAGAAACCAAGAGCTGTCGTTGGATGCTTCTTAGTGATTTGTCATGAAGGAATCATGATCTAATTCTTGAATAGGCTTTGGAGCTTATGCAGCTGCATTTGCCACTTGATTTGACTATTCTTTGCTTGCTATTCTTTGCCTTTTAGTATCCACGACGACCTTGGATCTCGTGGTTGGAACGCTTGTAGTATCTACAGAACAGCTTCTTCTTTGTCGTCTGATTCAATTGCTCATGACGATGTGTCGATCTCTGATCTTTCTTTGATGGTGTTGTGCCTTTCTTCTTCTACTTAGTAGAGCCTTTTTGGTGTATAGGACGTGAGAGTCAACAATCGAGGAACTGGAAGCTTCGTTTCTTCAAGAGTCTTCTTGCAATAGCATTGTGATGACTCTTGAAAGAGTCAGTTCAGGATGTGTCGTGATGATTATCACCTAGCTGTCATATGAGCTTGGCAAGCTTGTAAGCAGTTGCATCACTATGTCTTGATCATCTACGACAGATCCGACAGTGGCCGTTTTCTTCAACAGGTTCTTGAATTGGTTGATGTGATCCTGTAGGGTTTCACCGTTTGCCATCTTAAGGGATAAAATTTCTTCCTAAGATGTAGCTTGAAAGCTATATCTCGCACGCACTACATATAATGTGCTCAAGATGTCCCAGACTTCCTTGGATGTCTGAGCTTCGAACACTTGGCCGATTTGCATGTCCGAGATATTGAGGATGATCAGCACAAATGCTTTGCCATCCTTCAGCTTCCATCGGGAGATTGCAGCGTCATCGGCTTCGGGTTCAACTCTCAAAAGAAAGAGTCATTGGTATTTGTTGAGTCCAATAGGAGTTTGGATCTAATTTCTTTTGTGATTTGATTCAAAGATTGTGTGCTTTTGTCTTAGTGATCAAAGCAAAGTTTCCAAGTGACTAGTCGTTAGCGTGAAGATTGATTCTTAGATCTTTTGTAGATCCTTCTAGATTATTGAATATTTTCAAATCTAGTCTCTTGAGACTCACAAATTCCATTTGTAGAATCATATCACAAGTCTTGTTGTGCAACCTTTGTGGCAAGGGAGGATATTTTTCCTCAAGATGCTACAAAAATAAGACCAATCCATCCAAGTACAACCAAAGCAAGGGGGCCGAGGTGAAGGATGGAGCTTCAAGTTCGAAATGAAAATACAAGAAGGATAAATCCAGGGAAAGCCATTTCCTTTGTGGAGAGGTGAATGAGGCTTGGAGTCTCACAAGGACTTGAAAGAATTCTCTTCAAGAGTCCATCACAACACATGTCAAAACTTTTGAAATTTTTTATTTGGAAGTGCATTGTTTGGTTCAAGATGCAAAGGCATATGTCACTTTCATGAAAGTAACTTGGATTTATTTCATGTCCTTGGAGAGTAGTTTGCTTGGAACTTTGGATAAGTTCAAACTTATTTTTATTATCCAAGAGAAATCAATCAAGAATAAGGAGAGTTTCATTTATGCTCTCATGTCAACTTATGAAGAACCATTTTGCTTTGAAGAGATTTTTGTATCTCAAAGGTGGATTAAGGCAATATTAGTTAAGTGTGATGCCTTAAAAGATAGCAAAGTATGTTTTCCTTGTAAGCTTACATTAGTTACGAAGTCAAGGAAATGGAAATGTCTTCATAATGTAGGATCTTTTGGTTTCAATAAGATCATGAATGATGTGTTCATTCATAAAGATGAAAATTGTAAGTTTTCAATCTTAAAGGCAAGTTGTAAACTTCTTATGAGAATAAGCAAAGCATCCAAAGTGGACACTTACATCCATAAGCAAGTAGTTAGCCCTATTGAGATGGAAATACCTTTTGATTTCAATATTAGAAAAATCATGCCAAGTTGTGGTGATTTTTGGACTTATGTTTCTAGCATAAGTAATCTTGATAATCATAGGAAGTGCATATTGTATGGTCATAGTTGTTGTGATCATTATGAGACATGCAAGTCTTGGATCTCCATCAAGAAGGAGCATCATGAAGAGGATTTTAAAGAATCATCTATCAAGAAACATGGTTGAGCCCATGTGGCTCACATTTCAAGGGAAAGAGAAGCATATCTCATGTAATGTGCATCTCATACTTACTTCTCTTATGTCATTTGATGAATCAATTTGCTTTAGTGAGATCATTGCATCTCAAAATTGGAGTAAAGACATACTAGTTGAGTATATAGTCTCTCTTGAGAACATAGATGATGTTTTTAAAAAAGTTGAAATTGATTTTAAATCGATTAGAAAGAAAATGGTTATCTCATCAAATGTATGCTCTTGAGTCATGCAAGAGCAAAAGTGATTTGTTCACTCATAGTTTGAAAATTTGTATTGAGGCAAATTGTAAACTCTTTATGAGAATAAGTGAATCATCTTCTAAAGACACTTACCTCCATAATGAAGTATTTAGCTCATTGGATCTGAGATTATCATGGTAAACAAGCATGAAGATATGATGCAAACCTTTGTTATTATAGCATGCATAGTCTTGCCAAATTGGATGAGTCTAATTCTCTAGATCATGGTAACATGATGTTAGATCTTTGTGATCCTAATAAGACAAGAAGAAATCTTTATTTCCTCATGGAGGAGCATGCACATGAAGAAGGAGCAAGCCTCAAGGTCAAGCATCTACATGAAATTTGGAAGGAATCAATTTTGGAGGTGTAGGATGGTGCAAAGCTCTCAAGTTCATCAAAGATGTCAACACCAAAGAAGCACTATCATGGATATGGTGATTCCGGAACAACATCAAGCTCATTGGCTGATTTTCACATCTTTGGAACTAGCAAAGACCAATTCAGCCCATGGAGTCAAGTTCAAGATCCTTTTTTATCAAGCTAGATCTACTAAGCTAGATTTTTGAGGAGTGTGAAAAATGCAAAAATTATGCTTGGTCAAGGCCAAATCTATGTATATAGGATGATTACACATGTGTGGAGCCTGTTTTCACGTGTTTTCATGCAGTACAATCATATAGCTTGTACATATAGTTTAAATCAAGTTCTATTGGCTAAAAAGGCCAAAATCATGTTTTTTAGTCATATGCCACATGGCATCAATCTAGAGATTGCATGAAGCCTCATCATGAGATTAGGTGTCAAATCCCATGGTGTAGAGGTCTACTCACACATCTGGAATAAGCTGAGGAAGTCGAATTTGCACTTCTAGAAGAGTTTTTCCTAGTTCTCTACATAGAAGGAAAATGGACCAAAAGTGCTCAGAATAGAAGGTTTTGTCCAAGTGTCAATTTTGCATGATGAATCATCACATGACAAAGCACCCTCACACATGTGAGATTAGAGGGATGATCAGTACCACGAGCTCCCACTTTTTGTATATATAGAGCCACATTTGGCCATAATAATTAAAAAAACACCAATCTTGGTTTTGGAGGCAATTCTTGTCAATTTCATCATTTGTCTTGATTTTTCTTGATAGTTTTGAGTTCCTATCATATTGTACTTTGATTTCAGGCTAGAGTCTGTACTATGACAGGTTATCACACATGTGAAACCAGCAAGTACAATTCCCTTTCATTTATGATTGTTCTTGTTAGATTTTCTCATCTAAATTTAATCTAGAGTGATCTCAATCTTGTACTATGAATTGATAGATCAATTGTATCTAACATCCAATCACTCTTGTGGGTCATTTTAGGATCTATTCTTGGTCCAATTTTGTAGATTTCCACACATGCGGCGAGTGTGTTTGCTTGCATGCATTCTTACCATCCATTATGTTTTGTTGTGACCATAAGCATGAAAGACTTTTGTGTGAAACTAGGGTCCAACAAGAAGATCCCTGAGGAGGCCAGGGCTTGGGCTACAAGGGGCTTGGAAAGAGTAAGGTTTTTTTTGGTGCTGATTGTTTATTTGGTACTCTTGGAGTATCCCAACAACGGTATTTGGTATTCTTGGAGAACCTTAGATTTATGCGTATAACATGTTTTTGAGTCTTTTCATGTTTCAGAGTACTAGCTTTGGTTACCTATTCTTCAATTTTGCTATGATAGGCAATTCTTAGTTTTAACAAATTGGCGCTACTTTAGCAATAATCGGTTTTAGAAGTCTTAACTAATAAGTAGAAACTATTGATCCTTTTTTACACATCAATCATGTGAGTTCTTGGGTACTATGGTAGTACATATTGTAAGCACATATTGGGACTTTTGGTCCTTCTCTTGATTTGAGAGCTAAGATCTGACATATTTGGAACTATTTTGCTTCCAATTTGGTAGTATTGTATGTGTGCATGGTACCCATTTTGATACTTTTGGCACTGTGTTTTCAACACTATTGAGTTGAACATGTGTATGTATTAGCACAATTTGTGTGTCTTTTACTCCCATGTTTAGGATATACAGATATTCAGTAGAGAGTATTAATTTAACAATGTTAGTTTTTGTGCGAGTTGTTTGAGAAAGAGAAAGAGAGAGAGTTGTTGGTGGAGTGAAAGATAGTCAACATTCCCAATTCTAGGAAGGGGTATAGCCCTTGTCTTTTTGTTGTTGAAGACATGGTATCATAAAAGATTCTCTGTTGGACTTGAAACATCCACAAGGAAGGCCACACTGATGGGAGGGAGCATTGTGGTGACATTCTAGAATATGATACGACCATGTGGTTTGAGAATTTCATGCTTTCATATTGAAATTATGAGAACAAAACAGTTTGATGCGACACGAATTTCAGTCGCTTTGATACCACTGTTGAGAAACCCGGATGGAAATCGATTTTGTCTATCTGCTACTACCTGCTAGAACATATCTACAATCCTCCAGAGTGTAGATAGACACTGCTGACCTACGTTTAATTATTTAAACATTTGACAATTTGAACCAATATGCAGAATGAAGAATGAACAACTGACTATGAACAGACAACAATTAGACATCAAAGCATTCAAGGTCATTCAGCATGTGCATTACAGCTACTATATTATCAATGATCCTTTCATAAGAGCGATGTTGTGACAAACCCACATAGCGCATCGGCGCAAGAGAAGTTATGTCTCTCACGAATAACGTCATCTCGCTTACTAGAGGACTTCTTGGATGTCGGCTCAGCAACACTATGCTTAGCTCAGGTTGACACTCAACCATTTGACAATCCAACTTGATGTTTAATCAATTCTCTCATCTTCAATTTGATTATATAGATGGAGAGAGAAAGGTTTAATCTAATCTAAGATTACAAGAATGGTTGATTAAGCATGTTCCAATGGTATTCAGATTGCCTTTAGCATCATCTGTGGAGGGGGACGTCCTCCTGGTACTTTCTTGATTTCCCTTGTAATTGGATCATGAAGATTCGTCGCCTTTCGATCTTCGGGAGTTGTTCGGTTGTGTGTCTTGTTCGCCTTCCCCTTTGAGCTCATTTGGTCCTCGAACATTTGACCTTCATCTTCGAGTGTCTTTCAGTTGTTGAACATCTGGCCTTCATCTTTGAGTGTCTTTCAGTCGTCAAACATCTGGCCTTTGCCTTCGAGTGTCTTTCAGTTGAAATCGTTATGTGGCGGGTATTTACTAGGACAGTCTTCGCCTGCGGATTTTTCTTGTATTTCCGCAGGCTCGAATTTGAAAGATAGCAAAGCTTTGTGGCTCGAAACATTTTTTTTCTTCAGCTCCCTCTCAAAGCATGGTAGATTTAAAATTCTTAGACTTGTCCTCTGCCTCTCAAACATCCTTTTGTCTAAAGATTTTGTAAAGATGTCCGCCACCATCTGCTTCATTCCAATGAAGCTGGTCTTCAATTCGTTTCTTGTGACTAGGTCCCTTATCAGTTTATATTTGATTGCAATGTGTTTCATTATTGAATGAAACACGGGATCCTTCGTCAAGTGTATGGCAGAAGTATTGTCCATCTGCAAGATTATAGGCTCTTTGGTGGTTTCACCTACTCCATCGAGGAACTGTTTGAGCCATGTGATTTCGTTGGCCATCTTCGTGGCTGCAACATATTCTGCTTAGCAGGATGATTAAACTGTGATGGTCTGTTTCTTGCTGACCCAGAGAATGGCTACATTTGCTGCAATGGTGCACCCTCATGAAACACTTTTGTAGTCGTCCTTGAGTGATGCCCAACTTGCATCACTATAGGAGTGCAACTGGAATCCGACATCACGAGAGTAACACAACCCAAAACCCTTCATCTTCTGAAGGTATTGTAGGATTCACTTCACGATCTTCCATTGCATAGGACCTGGGTTCATATTGGATTGGCTCATCTGAAATACAACATAAGCGATGTCGGGACATGTATTATCTGCTAGATACATCATTAATCCAATCAACCTCCTGTAAGGCATGTGCTGCATTTATCTCTTTCTCTTCGTCAGAAGAAGCTTTATGAATCCAAGTCTGCTTCTAGAGTGTTGACTCTAAGAAGGCAAATCTTTTCTTGTTTGCAAAAGAATGAAGAAGCTCCAAGTACTTTTGTTTTGAGGATGAAAGCATTGAATGATGAGTTGTCTTGCATTGATGAAAGCATTGAGGAAGGAGAGCTTGTTCAAGTGATTCTAAATGGCCTATCTGATGTTAATGCTAACATTGTTCAAAGTATTGCTATTCAAAAGACTTTGCCAAGTTTGATGGATCTTCAAGAGCTCTTAATCAATGAAGAATATAGGCTTCAAGCAAGAGGTGAATCTACATCAACACTTCAAGAGGATGCTATGTTCAGGGCAAATTCAAGGGAAAAACCAAAAGTAAGTGGTCTAAAGGGCAGGATCAAGTGGATGCTTCTTCAAGTGGCAAAAAGAAGGATAGATCAAAGCTCAAGTGCTTCTATTGTGGCATGATTGTTTCTGTGCTAGAAAGTGGCTTGTATTGGGATGATGGTGAAGACATCCTCACTGAGCTTTCATTATGTTGTGTTGATGATGACGCTTGTATGGCTAATGGTTGGAAAACCTGGTTTTGGATGGGTTTTGAATACAATAGCCATGATAGCATGCAAAGCAGCAACGGTAGTTGTGGATGCGTTGGATCGTAAGGGAAACAAGAGCTTAATGATCGCAAATGAAACAGAGCGAGAATGAATGGAAAAAATAGAAGTGTTTAAAGTGTTCGACATATTAATGATATGTTGGCAGACTAGACCAATATTTAATAAAAAGCGTCCTCCTAATATTGAAGGTATAGTCCTTAAAAAAATAAGACCTAAAGGTATTAAACATAAATGGCTTTTTTCGGTAAAATAGAATGGCCGTATATACCATTGTCTTTGTCACTTAATCTCTAGCATATGGCTATGCCTAGCCTTTACTTTTTAAAGTGATATTTGAATGACATAGTCTACACAAAGACCATTTGCAATTCAGTACTGAGGTAATGCTCATGTAAGGCTCAATGTTTGTTCAAAAAGTCAATAGTTAAAAAAGACATGAAACCAGTCGGCACTCTCACATTATTCGGCTTTGTGAGAGGATCAATGTCCAATGGTTGTTTTCAAAGAGTCTATTTGGTAGTTTCTAGAGCAGCGAAGGCATCACCCTCTTCCTCTCACGCAAGTCACCTGAGCTCCAACAGAAAAGCAATTTCATTGGCAGCCAAGACGATGTACCAATCAATGACAACATAGAAGTGCATGGCACAACAGAATTCTTAGAGGAGGGAGAGTAGTTGAGGCCTATACAAAGACATGATCAATACATACAACCTTCTAGACCAAACACAACCGGTAATGATCTATTCATACCTGGTGAAAGCAATCCGGTTTTCCATGGAGCCTATCCCTGGATATCATAACATGTTCTGATGTGTATGAGAAATATATACAACATGCCATACGAAGATGACAGTGATCAAGAGGACTTGCTTAATGCCTAAGATCTGGACGCAAGTAACCTTAGGTTTTCTGAAGTGCTTTATATTGATACATTTGGTACTTTTACAGTACTCGTTTTGAAACTGATGAGTGCCAATTTGGTGCTTATTTATTAGTATTCTGATTTTTTTGTTTATAAGTTCAGGCTACATTTCTTGGTACTATTGGAGTCTCAATTATAGTGCTTTTCATATTGACTGAAATTGCCTTTTACATTTAAAAACATGTACTGCTTGTTTGAAACTTCAAAGTACTTATTCATAAATTACAGAATTTTCGTTCGATTCCTGAGATTACTAAATTTGGTACTATCAAAGTACCAATTCTTGTACATTTGTAACTGTCTGAAATTGCACTTAAATCTCAAAAGCAGATACTTCCTGTGGATCTTTAATATTGTATCCATCTTTAACACCTTTAATACCCTTTCACTCTCAAGCAAAAACTGAAAGCCATCGAAGGAGCACAAAATATAACTAGAATAAACTCCACCCATACCATCATTCATAGATTATGCTGGAATATGCATGTGAACACATATAGGCAACAATATGGGAGATACAATCACGATATACAAAGAGAAATTATCAAAGAAGCACATTGATATTCCTTGCAGTTCTGCAATCTCATAGTATGCAACTCTCATTCAAATCATGCTCCCACCATATAATTGCAAAATTATTCGATTTTATTCCATGATATGGTTTAGGGTTAAAAAGTTCTTCAATGTTGAGCAAACACTAGTAATGTTGCAAGGAGCACAAACCCAAAAAGCAATTATCTCTTACCTATATGTGACTCAGAAATCATGCTGGAATATGATTGTGAACATTTACAAGCATCAACATAGGATTTACAGGTAAAAGAATGCCTCGGCCTTTCAACCTTCATCCCAATAAATCAGAAAGCTGCAAATGAATCTCAAAGCCACTCAAGAATGAAATAACCATTCAAATCTATGTAGTATATCATATATTGATTTTTTGTATATGTAACATGTACAAAAATGAGATGCAGCCCAAGCTAGGCCATTCAATTCTAATCTATAGGGGTGTTGAGGCAGTACGAGTACCCTTTGGCCTCAACAAAGTAGTTGACAATTAAAGGAGACACATTATCCTCACAGTCGAGAACAAAGGATTTCTTCTAGTAAAGGCGATAAGGATTCGCGCTTGGACCCAGCCCATGGGGAAGTTGTTCAGTAGCTAAGCAGCAGCGTGTATGGAAGGCTCAGTGATGGCATCAAGGAGGTAGCCATCATTAGTCCAATGCAGATTGTTGGTTAGGTCAATGTAAGGCTTTATGGCCTGTTTGGCCTGTTTATGGTTGGGTGAGGCTCGTGTTCCATATGCTATACCTATGGTAGCAAGGGCGGCCTCAGTGACACACACCTTGTGTGTTGCTCCCATGAAGGTGATATAAAATTTGGATTTCTCTTCCTTCCATGTACTGAAGGCAAGAGTGATAAAATCCATGTTGATTCTCCCAGAAAAGGCTCTCTCATGAATACCCATTGCGATAAGTAGAGGCTCCGCAAGGGTCATCCACTGAGTGACCATGCTTGTGCTAGGAAGGATCATGTTGTCCGTTGCAGATGGGACATCACGATGGATAGTATAACGCAAAGACTGGAAAGTATCTGTGGAAGACATGATGATCAGAAATGACAGTAAGACATGCGAGCGTATATCAGAAAGTAGTTCAAGAAGTTTGGAAGGCTTTGGTCGCGGGAAAAATCCACAAGAGCTTTGCTAGCATAAGTGAGGAATGAATCGAATTCAACCAACTTATAAGTGAATTTGGTGGGTCCATTACACTGAATACTAGTTTGGCTGATCAGTTTTGAACCAAAATCTGCAGGCACGTACAATACTATGAAAATAGGCTATAAAAATCTCGGTGAAGGTTTCTAGGGATTCGAACCTATCAGGCGAACGTTTTCCAGGGCTGAACCTTCGCCCAAGAGGGTCCTTCGACCAGGTATTGTCATAAATGCATTTTTTCATAGTCTAAACCTATAGCCAACCTAATTTTGACATTTTAAGACCATCCATCATGTCAGCGAAGGTTCATAATGAGGGTAAGGTGCTCGGCGAAGGTTTCCAAAATGGCATATTGCTGATCATTCGCCTAGCTCCAAAAATGGATTTTTCTTGGCCAAGAATCTTCGCCCACCTCAAATTAGATAAATCTGAAGTGAATGTACAGTCTAAGAACTCAGCGAAGGTTTTTGATACTGTATAGGCCAAATTTGACCAAAACAGTGATTTTCTAAGTCATTTTTTAATCAAAAATACCGTTCTTTCTTTTTCCCATGCTGATGACTTTTCTGACTTTTGTTCATCAGTCTTTTCTCATCATTCATTTTTTTTTTAACTATCTTTTTCCAAAAAAACTTTGAACAATCAAATATTGAAAACAACAAAATGAAAAACAAATAATTTAAAAAATCCTTGAGATCAAGCTTGTTGATCTGGAGGAGCAGGCTGCCAAAACTTGCATAATTGGCTGCCATTCATCGGAGTATCAAATCATTTTCCATCCAAGTGCTCAAGAATAACTACACCATAGTTCAGGATTTCCTTCACTTTATACGAGCCTTCATCGATAAACTTCAATTTTTTCTTGATCAGCTTGGTTTTGTACATCAATGCAAGATCTCCTGCTTCAGATCCTTTTTGTGTAATCGACGATCATGCCATGCCTTTCGGCGGGCTTTCTCTGCTGCTAATGCATGAGCTATCATCAATTGGGTTTCACATAATTTGTGCAATGCTTCATGACGTAGTTGTAAAGACTTATCATCATTTGACCGTTCTATTGTTGCTATGCGTAAAGATGGGATTAGAAATTCAATCGGCATGAGAACATCTTGACCATAAACCAGTCATTTGTACTATTTCTGTAAGCGGTTCTGAATGCCCATAATCCTGCATGCAGTTTATGCTCCCAATCAGACCGACTCGCTTCAACTGTCTTTGTTATAATAGTGTAGAGAATCTTATTGGAAGAAGCAGCTTGTCCATTCCCTCTGGGATAGTAAGGAGTGCTAAATCTATGTATCACAAAAAAATCTTCCAATAAACACTTTATTGTTTGATTGACAAAGTGCATACCCCGGTCACTGAAATCTCGATCAGACATCCAAATCTGATTATAATATTTTTATAGAAAAACTTGGCCGTAGATTTTGCATCAGCAACTTTGACAGCTTTGGCTTCAACCCACTTGGTCATATAATTAGTTGCTACGATAATGTATCTGGTCTGAGATCCTTGTGCGGTAGGATGAATAGGACCAGCATAATCCAGTCCCCATTTTTCAAATGGTGCTTGCGATAAAACCGGATGCAAGGGTTCATAATTTTGTCGAGTAGGTCGTCGTGCTCGCTAGCAAGCATCACATGTCTGAATAAAATTTTCTGTGTCCTTAGGCCACCAACAACCTGATTGCAAAATTTTACGAACAGTAATATCTGTAGAAAAGTGTCCTTCGCCCATGCCATCATGTGAAAACATGATTAAATCTGGCACTTCATGCGGTAAAACACATCTACGTAGAACATTGTCTGATCCACGATGATACAATTGTCCTGCAATCAATTGATAAGGTTGAGCCTTATGAATCAATTGCCTCTTCTGTACTTTTGTCAAAGGGTCATTTGGTTGTCCTAACATCAGGTACTCAACAATATTTGCTGCCCACTCAGGCACTGCTTACACAAAAAACAATGCAGCATCTGGTAATTCATCATCCACTTCAGTATTAACTGGTGCATATTCGATTTGCGAAACGTAATCAGCTAATTTATGTTGCTTCCCCTTTCGAACCACAATTCGAAAGTCAACTTCAGTCAATAATAATAACCATCTTGCAATACATCCAGTATTGCATGTCTTGTTTACCAAGTAAAGTAACGGTTGATGATTCGTATAAAATACAAAGTGCGTTTCCATGAGGTAGTGACAAAATTTTCAAACGAAAAAATCATGGCTAACGCCTCATGTTCTGTTGTTGAATAATTCTTCTCCGGATCTGTAAGCTGTCTGCTTGCAAATCGTATAGGATAATCTTTCTTATAATCACCTAGCTGAGTCAAAACTGATCCAATGGCATATTTCGAGGCCCGTGAACATGAGATTCAATCGTCCAATCTAGAGAATGCAGTATTGGTGCTGAAGTTAAGCTTTTTTTAATTTTTCAAAGGCTTCTAACGCCTCTACTGTCCAAATAGAAACAATAGTCAGCTTGTATATAGGTCGTGCTTAATCCGCAAAGAAGATAAAAAAATGCGATAGTAGTTCGCATGACCCATAAACACATAAACTCCATGAATCGTTGTTGGCGGTGGCAATTCACAATAATCCTAATTTTACAATACTCCATGGCAATACCATGTCTCGATATCACATGTCCAAGCACAACTCTGTGGGAAACCCATATCTGGCTTTTTCTGGATTTAAAAAAATTTGATATTTGCGACATCGTTCAAATACTTTCTCCAATCGATCCAGGTGGTCTACATCTATACTATGGACTCCCAGGTCATCCAAGTAGATTTCAAGAAATTTTTGTAGATAATCTTTAAAAGCAAATTGCATTACTCTTTGGAACGAACTTGGTGCATTACAAAGTCCAAACAACATTACTTTGTAAGCATAGGTGTCCCATTCTGTTGCAAAAGTTATTTTGTGGCGATCTGCAGGTGCAATCTTAACTTGGTTGTAACCACTAGATCCATCTAGGAAACTATAAGCTTCCGCTCCAGCAAGGTGATCCAAAATGCTTTCAGTAAAAGGAAACGGAAAGTGATCCTTCCACGTCACTTTGTTCAAAGCCTTGAGATTCACACAAATTTTCAATTTTCCATTCTTCTTAGGAACAATGACAATCGGTGAGATCCATTCGGTATGCTCAATCTCATAAATGAAATCGGTGTCAAGCAGTCTCTGAAGTTCTTTCTTTATTAGATCCGCAACATTAGGATTACAGCGATAGAACTTTGTAACCTTTGGAACTGCATCAGGTACCTTTATGTTCAATAACTGATGTCGGAATACCCTTCCGATCTTGATAAGTCCATGCAAAGCAATCTTGATACTGTTCAAAATTAAGTTGTGATCCAGCTTGCACAATCTTTTCTGGTTCTCCTGGCTTAGCAAGATTCATTGGTTGTGTCCTAGCTGGACCATCATAAACATCTTTTGAGTCTGGCACGTGTTTTTTAGGTTCACAATGTGCTTTAGGTAACATGATAACTACATCATCCAATGTATAATGTTTAAAATGCTCGGGCATATCATGCTAGACCACATCTGCTTGTTTCTTTTTGAAAGGACTTGTCTTGGATCTTCGCTTAGTCTTCTTAGTAGAAATTGATCATGGAGGTGATGACTTCCGAGATGATGATGTCTTGCTATAGTTTTGACTTGTAGAATCATCCTCGACTTTCCCTTTGCCTTTGTCCAGTAAGGGTGGCACATTCTCTGAATCAATCTTTTGAGGGGGATTTTCCCATTTTAGGACCATATTATAATGTTGCGTGGCTTGTTTCTTCGTCATTGATCCTGTGATCTTGTCTTCCTTCAATATAACTGCTTTGGGTGGTTTTATTGTTGGTTCATCAAGAACATTACGCATTCCAAATCTGGTCGGATCCATATGATTGAGAATCTGCTCATCCGTAAGTTATGCATTGTCATCATAAGTCAAGGCATGACTCACAGGTATGAGATCATCTTCAATTGGATCTGGTATGCATTCAACACATTCAATGGAAACATGATCGGTGTATCCAATGTTTGATCTAATAATGAAATCTCACTCAAATCTGATGATTATCTTGTTGACACATATATCCTGCTGTACAATCAATCGTTGCAAGAGTTTCATTCTAGTTGACAGTATCCGTTTGAGAATCATAATGAACTCCCAAATTTTTCTCTAGATGGTCACAAGTATGATCCGTTGTTGATGAATCATCATCCTCTTTTTGAACCACTGGTTTGATAGTCCAAGTTGAAGGATCAACGTTGACTGCACGTTCACAATTTTCAAAAGTAATTTTTCCAGTACCCCAGTTATGAATTACTTGCGCAACTCATAACCATGGATGTCCCAATAGAACTCGGTAGACATTTGGTGCTTCGGGTAAGTCATTACTACGAAAGTAATGACGAATTGTACTCTTGCAATTCTGACAGTATATCTTCAACCATTCCTCGCGGTCAAACTGTCGTTTGATCAGCTAGCTTAATGGCAAAAGTCACAGGCTTGATCTTTGTAAGGCCCCATTTTGTACATAACTTTGTAGAAGTCAGGTTAACTCATGAACCACCATCTATCATGGCTGCTTCCTTAGGAAATAATCTATGTTGTATCGGCAGAGTGATATTCTTTTATTCACTTTCCCAAGCGGCTCCGACATGGAGTACTTCATTAGATTCTTCAAATCCAGCACAAAAAAGTGGCTCCTGATGGACTTTTGGTTCTACTTGAGCTAACTTTTGCGCTAAGACATCTTTTACTTTTGGCACCAACTTCAGGACTCTCCCAATAAAATATTGATCTTGCTAGACAAAATATTCATGAGCAGTTCTGTTTGTAGCGCTTCCGGTTCAGTCATCTTGAAGGGTTCTTCATGATGATGCAACTGATCATTCATATCTGTACATGAATTTCTTGGTGGCTGCAATGGTGAAGAACAAACTTTGGTTGTTGCTTTAGCAGCTTCCAGTTCGTCTTCTTCTTACAAATGTTTAATCCATTGTCTCATATCCTAATATCGTCGTTTTTCTGCATGAAGATTGGGATAGACTCCAGATGTTGTTGGTATATCGTTCAATGGTATAAAATCAGTAGATACTGGATCTGCTACTGGTTTTTTCTGCTTCTGTGCTCTGGTGACCACCATCAAGGGTACACTTGATTTATTCTGAGCTACTGGTCTTTGCTTGATTGTTATCAAATTTACAAGTGCTGTAGCTGGTGGTGGCTTCGGTCTTGCTGGACAGTCTTTATAGCAATGCCCATAACCACAGTCACAACAGAATGGTACAAATTTTCTTTTATTAAGACATTCTGCAACTCTGTGATTTTCTCCACATGCAAAGCATCCAAGCAGTGCTCTGGTCCAGTTTCTAGAGGCATGTTGTTGCGCGGCAGCATAAATAACATATTGTTCTGAAGATCCACCTTCTTGATCATTACCATAGTTCCATTGCTCAGCACTTCTATACGACTCTGGTTCCATCAAATTGGCAGGAGGAGCGGAGTGCTTTGGTGGGGCAGGTAAGGCTAAATGTTTTGGGTATCCAAGAGCAGATTGTCAAGGTCTAGCTACTGGATTTCCTCCAGATTGTGGTTCTCGATATCCCATTTGGACATACTGTTGCTGAATTATCTGAGGATTGAAGTTGCAAAAAGCAGTCTCATGATCAGGTGAATTACACAAATGGCATACACTGATTTCCATTAATTTTTTCAATTGAGGACACGCATTCACTATGTGATTTCCTGTACAAATATAATACCAGACATTTTCCCTGGTAGAAAAAGTCTTCGCAAACTTCTCAAGTTCCTTGTTCGCTTTTCCGTGAAAATATTCCAATGCTTCGATCTTCTCATCAAATTGCGACTACAACTTTTCCATATGTTTCCGCTGGTCCTTCCCGAGTTTCTTGAACTCGTTGAGCATCATTTCTGCAGTAGCGTTGACATTCGTGGATGCAATAGTGGTGGATGTCGTAGTATAGGCCGAATGGACACCAACGTCGCACACTATCTATGTTTGAACGGCACACAACTAGGACGCTTCTTTTGTATACAAACATTCAATACAAATATTGCTTCATTAGTACTAGGCTTCAATTTTATAACAAAAAAACAAACGAGCATGTACCAACAGCTACCAATAGTATCAAACTTTGGTAGTCGAGGGTTTCAAAAAATGTCAAAATGCAATTGAACATAATTTTCTTGTTGTTGCGCATTGCACATTGAATAGTTGTTTATAAGCTTTTTGAAATACCAAAGTACTACATAAAATAATAAGTCATGCAAAAACTACCGCAAGTCTCAAAGTACAAAACAGTAGTCTTGATGATTTTGTCTTTTCAAAAAAAAAATTAATTAAAATATAAGATTTGTAAAAATTAGTTTTGTAAAATTTAAGTACTATCAAAATGACCCACGATTTATCTTATATGTCCAATCATATTAAAAAATATGTTTTACGTTACTTTTTTTTTTGTGTCAAATTCCACAATTTTTTTTGTCACAAAATCCAGAACAAACGATCTATAATCCTCCATGCTGAGAGAAACACAGCCCATAATCCTTCGTCTGTTGAAGGTATTACACAACTCTCTTGGCTATCTTCTAGTGCATAGGGCTTGGATTGATAATGAACTGGCTCATTCTGAAAACCGCATAAGCGATGTCAGTTCATGTACTATTTGCCAAGTACATGAGTAATCCAATCAGCCTCCTGTAGGGCACGTTTCTGCATGGCTTCCTACTCTTCTGCATTCTGCAGGCAGTCTTGCTTCGTCAAAACTGTTCCAACTACCATAGATGTATTAGCTCTCTTGTAGTCTGTCATTTGAAAATTGTCAATGATTTTCTGAATGTATCTTGACTGGTGAAGATACAGCTTCCCTTCGTCAAGATCTTTGTCAATATGCAATCCTAGGTAGCATATTGCTTCCCCTAGGTAAGATATTTCAAAATGCTGTGAAATATCATGCTTTACCTGAGCAATCAGGTCGTCTCTTCTGGACAAAATCAAAGTGTCATCAATGTAGACTGCTATGATTATGATTTTCCCATCTGTAACCTTTGTATAGACATTGTAGTCAGCCATCAATGGTTGAAATCCTAAGGACCTGAGGGTGTGATCCTTCTTCTTATACCATTGCCTAGCAGACTGCTTCAGTCCGCATATGTTTCTTTGCATTCGACAGGCATAGTTGGCAAAGCGTGAGAAGATAAATCCTAGTGGTTGGTCCACATAGACCTCCTCATTCAACTCACCATGTAAGAAGGTGGTCTTCTCATCCACTATGTGGATCTGGAGACTATATGCTGCTGCATATGCAAATAGCAAAAGTAAGGATGAATGCTTTATGACTGGAGACAAGGTTTCAGTATAGTCAACACCATACTTTTGAGAGAAACCTTTTGATACCAATCTAGCTTTGTATTTTGATATGTTGCCATTAGGTCCATATTTGTATCTGAGAATGCATTTGCACTTCACAGTCTTCTTGTCTGTTGGTAATGGCTCCAGATTCCAAACTTTGTTCTGCTCCATGGAATTCATCTCGTCTTCCATTGCCTTGATCCACTTGTCCTTATTTGGACAGTTGATAGCTTTCTCATAAAGTTTGAGGTTCTCCGCCAAATCTACAAAACTCTTCTGAAACAACATGTGACGCCAACCTAGAGACTACTATGCATACCACCATGCAGCTCATCTAATCACTTGCCAAAGTATCAACTATCACTCCCTGAGCAATCATCTCCTTACATTACACTTCATAGATCTGATCCGTTGTTGGATCGACGCATGTACGGGTTGGATTTTATTGGTTTTAGCTATATAAATGTTGTTTGATCAGTTAAAATCTTTTGCTAAGTTTTCGATTTTTACTCCCTATAGCTCTTGGTGTGTCAACACTACTAGTTCTTTGCAGTATCGCTACCACGTGAGAATCTACTTCGGATTCTAGATGATCTTGGATCCCTCGTGTTGTTCCGATATTTGATCATTCACCAAAATTGCCATCATGCGAGGACTACCTGATTGTCTTCTAACTCCTTGCCACCCCGCGTCGTAGCGATACTCGGCCCTACTATTCATACTTTCGAGATGGCCGCATCATCTTCTAATACTTTTGATTATGCGTTGCACACCTTCCTCATTGAATCTGGTGTTGGTAACTACATAGGTCACTATAAGACGTATTTTAGTATGTCTTTTGATATCGAGAGGTTTGGATCAAAACATAAATCCTATTTTCGAGCGTTGTATAAAGAGTATTATGATAGTCTGAATCAGTCTATGTTGATAATGGATAATCCACGATTCATTTCCATGACCTGATACTTGCCCAACCATCTTCAAACCAAGCCCACAACTGACGATTCACGAAAATAGTGAGTGATCTTAAATGTGTGGTCCATTGTGACTAGCACAATTGACCATGTCGCTTTTTGCAGGAGGGCATGGGCCTTGTGTTTTATCTTTCTGCTCTTGTTCCTGAAGAGGCAGGAACTTTGAGGCTAAGCATTGAGGATGCCTCATCATCAACTGATTCAATGATATCAGAGTCAGCTATTGTTGATGACGTCTTGGGTGCTGATGAGGAGGCAAGATTGGCAGCAATGTACGACCCAGCCAAGTCTCATGCATTGTCCATTTCTTCCTTATCTGACATGAATCCATATGACAAAACCAAGACTATCCTCGATTTTTTGGTGTATTATATGAATAATGTCGCATATCTCTCTCTGAATGATGTTGGAGATGTTCTTGATCTGAGGGAGGACAAAATATTATCAATTTTGTCTAATTTCATCAAAGAATTCGGGAACTTCATAGATCTCGAGGGTGATGATGATCTATGTGCTTCTATTGATTACAAAGATGGAGATGAATGGCTGGACGAGACTGAAGCCCTGCAGTCAATCATGTCTGGAAGTAGGACATACCAGGCAAATTTGCCTAGTGAGGAAGAATTTCTAAGAATCCGGAGCAGATATGTGTCACAGTCTTCGAAAACTAATCCATCCACTGCTTTGACGACCATTGTTGTTGATCATGATCTACATACTGCTGCACTTATTTAAGCTGATGAGCGTGATCTAGTAGGTAAATCTGGTTTTATCTGAATGAGATTTTTATTCAAATATAGTTATTTTGTTTTTCAAGATATGTGACCTTTGCTCATAAATTACAGGCTACTGTGGAGGTGAATGCCTTTGCAACAAGGCAAGGATATTTGAGGGAAGGCCAGGGATCACGACAAAGGGATTCATCTCTGTCCCATTATTTGAAGTGCTTTGTAAATAAAGATATTTGCATTCATCATAGCAAATTTTCTTCAGATGTTGCGATGATAATAATGGCAATTAAAGTGTTATTCTATTTCACGAATGGGCATAAATACCCTTTGAATACATATAAAATTATTTTTTGCGAAGAGAGACATTGTCATAAAAGTATTTGGCTATGTAGATGAGGAAATTTCTAAAAGGTCTTCCTCCTTACCTGTTTTCTCCGGATACACTGACTTGAGCAAAAATATATCTATTGATTTTCTAGATCCATATGATAGAAAAAAAAAATTTCATGACCACACAACAAAGCTGATCATTAAAGACAAAGAGGAACAATGATTTTGCCTTGCATTGCACTTGAAATGATGCGATATAATACATATACTTTTTTTGTTTGATATCTTGAAAATTACTATGAGTTGAGTTTTGTATCAATATTATTTTCGTCTACAAATTTGCACACCTTTCTGAATTTCCAATAATTTGTTGATCTAGTTTTATATCGGATTTGAACACGCCTGTAGATCCATTGAAATAGCTGGATGATGTAGCTATTTTTTTGAGATATTCCACCGTGTTGTGTATTTCGATAAAATGTTGCTTTGGCTTGCCAATGCGATTTTTCCATTCCTTGTGATGACCAAATACTTAGACTGTCGTAAGCTTTTGCAAAAAATGATGTATGATGTTGTAAAATGTGCTGCAATATCAGAGATACAAATATTTTGAGAATTTAACTTAGACCTATAATAACAAAACAAAATATCAGCTTAAAACACAAAACCATAAATTCTCGAAATGAATTAGTTGCTAGTACTCAATAGAATAGATTTAAACCTAGAAAGCTGCTAACCACCAAATATTATTTTT
>MU835237.1:0-40759 GCA_029204225.1 Diphasiastrum complanatum | reverse complement strand
CATACCTGCTATAGGTTCTGTTGATGACTTCATCAAAGTGCCTCCAATCTTAAAGCCTTAGAACATTCACATGATGTTCTATTCCTTCTTTTAGCAACTACATTTTGTTGAGGATGTAAGGACAAGAAGTCTCTTGAGTTGACATGTCCAAGTCTTTTGTGCTGAAGGTAGATATCTTGCTCTTCTCGGCCAACATGACAACATTTGTTGTATAGATAGACTTTATAGGTCCATCATAAGATAAGAGAGGAGAAAAACTCCCTTTTGCTAGTCGTGTGTGAACTAGCACCCGAGTCAATCCACCAAGGATCTTTTCCTTTGAAGCTTGTTGAAGAAAATATGGACATCATGAGAGAGTCCTCACTCATCTGAACTCTCCACCTCCTCCTCTTTGCTCATGTTGGCTTGGCTTTGATCTTGCTTCCTCTTGAAGCATTCCAAGGCATAATGCCCCATTTTGCTACAATAGTAGCACTTCACCTTCGATTTGTCCTTCTTGACTTTGGTGGTTGATGGAGATGCCTCTGAGGGTCCTTCTTGATCCTCATGCTTTGAAGACTTCTTGAATGTTGATCCTTTGCCTTTGCACTTGCCTTTGCCTTTGGTGAAGAGAGCTTGGTCATCTCCACCTTGGATGGAAAGTCTATCATTAGAGAAACTTAGAGACCGACGAGGGCCTTTGAAAAAGATGTTTTTTTATTTTTTTCTTATTTTCATTGCCATGTGGACCAAATGAAACGTTAGCTTCGGGGTTCTACGTAACGTAGAATTTTCCAAATATAAATAAAATAAAAACTTTTTAAATATATTGTTGTTTCGTCGGGCAGCATGTGGAAATGCTATTGGTTGATGAGACATGCCCTTCCAGCTCATCACTGTCCAAAGAGACCCAAAAATATTAGAAATGAATATGACAGATGGTTGAGAAGAGAAAATCGATGTACCATTAATGTATATGCATTGTCAAACCATGGTTAACAGGGATAACCAGAGTTAATTTGTGGCGCCAAATAGATCAGTGTTTCAAATTTTTGCCAACACTTTTTCTCATATTCATGGCTTTTTGTCTACGCAAATTTTCAGATTCATAGTTCATTGTTTCAGATTTTTGCATGCAGATTACGAATGGCGCCATCAAGGAAGTCGTGCTCCTCAATTGACTCTATGCTTCTATTCAACAAGATAGATGATAATGGATTATGGGTGTCAAAAAAATATTCAAAAAACTCTTGGGTTTTGATGCATCCATCATCAAGAGGAGCATTTCAAAAAAGGAAAAGGTCAAAACTATCATTTCGATCTTATTGGAAGGCCAGAATTTTGGATTTCAGAACATCATCAAGAGGAAAATCTATTTCTGAAATTCTAGTCCAACATGTATATATGCATTCAGAGATAAATGTGCAAGGATTCAACCATCAGGATCACAAAAAAAAAAAACTGTGAGTGTTGATATTTTTGATACTTTGATTTTTGTCATTCATATCTAATAGTAAACTTGCCAATCTGATCATTTTTCTCTTGCAGATTTATATCCATCCAACATAAATGAATGGGAGCCGAGTGCATCTTTAGCAGGTGTGTTAGAATCCAGTTTGGTTTCTTTTTTTAATGAATTTGGTATTACTGATAGGTTGGACAATTTCAAATCTCTTTTTTCTCCTTTTCTTTTTATTCTACCTTCTATAATTGAGGGTCCTAGTGTGGAGGCATTTTCTGAGATATATCTCAGATCTAAGTCTCTGCTCAAGTCTCAGAATAAATGTTGATTTCACACGTGTGGATTGTCCACAACATGTACTTGTGATCTCCTAAGGTGTGTAGATGCACCAAGATCAAGACTAGATTGAGATTCAAGATTAATCTTAGATCCTATGGCAAAAACACACTACTACATGCATTCAGTCACTTCCAACTCTCACTCACACGTGTGGGAAGTATTCAAAAATTATTCTAAGTAAAAACAAGCTACTCTCCTCGGGTAGAGAGAGAAAAAAACCATCATGAACTCTCGGGTAGAGAGAGAAAGCTAGAAATTCAATGACACTCAAAATTCACACAATCACCAAATCAATTAGATCCAAAATGAGGAGTACAATGATACTAGTAGATCCACGAGCTACCACTATGCTTAACTATGATTGGACCACTCTTTGTCACCTCTTAATCCTATTGGACCATTGATCTATGCACCTCTTAATTCTATTGGACTATATTCAAGCACACCTCAAATTCCTATTGGACCACACAAGGTTCCACCTCTAAAATCCTATTGGACCTCTTAGAATTCATCAAACATAGGCATTACACTTGTCTACACTCTAATTGGCATGAGTTTAGCCTCTTACTCAATTTTGGCTCAATAGTGGCATTACAAGTGGAAATGCATAATTTGCCATCTATGCCAATTTTGTTCCTATCAACATCCTACACCTAGATACTTGATGTAAAAAACATAAGACCCCTATATCTAACATAGATAATCTTTTTCAATTCTTCACAATAAAGACATGATTCATTATCAGGACTTGGTGGCACTCGACAAGCATATCTACAAAGCTAAGCTCGATAGAATGTTTACCAAGTTACATAATGATTTCAAGTCTGTAGATGAGTGCCCAATTCATAATAAAAAATGTAGATTTGTTGATTTTCAGTCTGCTTTTGTTTTTTTCCTTTTGTTAAATATTTAAGACGATTCAGACTCTGTGCCCTCCACTTCTGAAGCAGCTTCTTCTAGTGGTACAAAGTCTGAAAAGTCAAAGATTATAGATATAGAAACTTTTTTTATTGATACGAGTGTTAATTTAGATGATTGTTCTGATTTTGATCCTATTCTAAATAGGTCTACCTTTATATGCCCTAGAACACCCACCACCCTTTCTCCTTCTGATAAATGTTTGATCACTTTGCCTACTTATTATATAGATAATAATTCCTTTTTGACAATATCGGATATATCGAATCTTTTTGACTTCACTGATGCTGAGACTCTTTGCATTTTGAGCAAAGAGCTTGATGAATTTTCGGATATTATTGATTTTGATGCTGATGATCTTCTCCCTGGTGTTGACGATGTACATAATGATAAATTTTATTCAGGGAAAGATTGCTTGAAAATAGTGGTGGAGGAAAATGCGCAACAAAGAAGATGATCTACCTTCTGAGGAGGAGTTTCTTAGAATCCAAAGTCAACTTGGTTTTCCACAGCCAACTGTCTATTCACCAACAATATTGACATCGAAAAGTGGACATAATATTGATGGAGAGACAGTAATCAGAGAAGACAAAGCCGAATGCGTAAGGTCACAACCGCATGTGAATGAAAGTGAAGAAACTTCTGAAGATGAAGATGATCCCATCAATGAGTCTGATGAGCAAAGTGATAACGACGAAGCGGCTGAGCAAAGCGAGGAAAATGAGTCAGATGAGCAAAGCGACAATGAAAGTCAAGTCTCAGATCCAGATACAGTTGCAGGCAACAAAAGTCCAATTCAAGATTTTGATCAAGTTACAACAACAGATGGTGAAAATCAGGATTCAGACGAAAGTCAAGATTCAGATCAAGATGTGAAGATAATTGAACATTCTTTCAAGTTTCACTTCGACCATCAAAGTCCGGAACTTGAACTACATCAATGCCTTAATCTGGTCAATGAACAACCAACTATGAATCATCAGATTGAGAATATTGCTATGCTCGAAGAAAGTTGATCAAGGCATTCAACAAACTTTTAGATTGAGGACTATATGACACCGATATTCTATGATTTGAAATTGAGTGGTTATTCTAAGGATCTGATCTACGAACCATGTCAAATTGATATGGGAGCTTTTGAGAATATTTTTATTTTTGACAACAATCTAATGGAGTATGAGGTATTCAACAAGGATATTGTCCGCAATGAATAGATTTCATTATTCCATATAAATCCAACTTGTATCAATACCTTGGATTATTGTTCAATACCTTATAGATCCATTTTACAAGATCTTTAAATGACTTCAGTTGGAGAACCTTACTCCTATGGATTCTCCAAAACTCAGAAGCCAAATTGTAATTCATGTGCATATGCAGAATGTATGGATGTGAATAATGATTGGGAACATTTTCTCAGTCAACCAACACTCTATAGGAAGCTGATTTTAAAATATGCCATCAATCTATATCAGTTTATTTGGAGAAGTTTACATTGCTCTGATGTGATCAATCTTCAATTGAGTAATGTCAACAATGATTGTTCGTCAATGGTTATTTGGAACAATTGAAACATCAAATCCTTGGTTCAACTATGGAATGTTTTTTCACTACTTGGGAATGATGCTTCAACGATTTATATGGGCAACTGCAAATTTTATATTTCGAGACGAGAGTCTATTTTTGAGGTCAATCAGGTCAAATATTTACAACCACCTATGAATGAGATATTGACCAGATTTGAAGAAATATATATTTGGGTCAACGGTATGCCCAGATATATGCTTCATCATATGACAGAGTGTCAATATTCATGCCGAGTACTTCACATAGAGCATTTATATATGAACAACAATTCATGACTACCATTATTTATGACAGAATTGTAATTTTCTTCATCAAATTGCCAAACATGGATTGGCAGTTACGACAGAAGAGTCGGATGTAAGACAAAACCAAGAATTCCAGGGAATTGGATAAGCATCTAAATTGGTGTGATGTCGAGGAAGCAGACAAAAGAGGATATTGTGGTGACACTGTTGAATTCACACGTGTGGATTGTCCACAACATGTACTTGTGATCTCCTAAGGTGTGTAGATGCACCAAGATCAAGACTAGATTGAGATTCAAGATCTATCTTTGATTCTATGGCAAAAACACACTACTACATGCATTCAATCACTTCCAACTCTCACTCACACGTGTGGGAAGTGTTCCAAAAGTATTCTAAGTAAAAACAGGCTACTCTCCTCAGGTAGAGAGATAAAAACCATCATGAGCTCTCAGGTAGAGAGAGAAAGCTAGAAATTCAATGACACTCAAAATCCACTCAATCTCAAAATCAATTCAGATTCAAATGAGGAGTACAATGATACTAGTAAATCCATGAGCTACCACTATGCTTAACTATGATTGGACCACACTTTGCCACCCCTTAATCCTATTGGACCATTGATCCATGCACCTCTAAATTCTATTGGACCATTTTCAAGCAAACCTCAAATTCTATTGGACCACTCATGGTTCCACCTCTAAATCCTATTGGACCTCTTAAACTTCATCAAACAAAAGCATTACACTTGTCTACACTCTGATTGGCACAAGTTTGGCCTCCTACTCTATTTTGGCTCAATAGTGGCATTACAAGTGAAAATGGATAATTTGCCATCTTTGCCAAATTTGACTCTATCAACATCCTACACCTAAATGCTTGACTATGAAATACTATGAGACCCCTATATCAAACATTTTGATTTACTTTACAATTCTCCACACGTGGGAACATCCTCCACACATGTGAGATTCACTTACAAACTTCTATCATAAAAAATACCAAGCTAGATTTTGGCCAATTTCTCATAACACTCTCTGTCCATGCCATATAGATTGGTTACCAATAAGCAATATGGTGCTTCATCAAACTCTTCTTCGACCATCGGTTTTTCCTCCATGGGAACAAGGATTACAGTCTGAAGCCAACAAAATAATTTCAATTCGACAGTTTTGGATCTGTAATGAGGCAATACGTTTTTGGATGACACATCCTCAATCATGACTACTTAACTAAGGCGATCAAGCTGATCGGACAAGAGTCTTCATTTTTTAGGACAAAAATGTTTAAGTAGGGGGAGTGTCATGTACTTTTAGTACATCAGTGCTTTGCAACGCATTAGAATATCCATTGTAAGCTTTGTAGGCCCAAAAGGAGCTATTAGCCTTAAGAACAAGGCGGTTCCCTCTTTAGGCCCTCCAAAGTAATTAATAAGGATAATAGTCCAACAAGGGCCCAATCTAGTTTAAATAATACATAACAAGAGCTAACTATCCCTCAAGATATTTAAATTAAGTAAGAGCATTGTCTATAACTAGGCAAGAGACATCATTTTGTGGATCTTTTGGCTCATTTGCAAGTGAGAGCTTCTAGCTTCCTTGTGAATGTGAGCCATAGGGATCTCCATTGCTAGGTCTCATGTGCCCTATCTACATGAATCCATGCTCATTTACATTGCTTTGTACTCTTCTTTTCATTGCTAATGTGATTCCATTGAGATCTCATTGTTTCTAGCTTTCTATGGATATGATATCATGATTGCTTTGTATTTCTCTTGCTCTTAGCTTTACTTCCATTGTAAATCTATTTGCTTAGATTTGGGACATGACATTTTAGTTGCTATATATGTAAATGAGCGATTGAAGAAGACAAGGATGTATGTAAAGGATGTGTAGATGCATGTAACGAGCTGATATGGATCAAACAAATGTTGGAAGGATTTGGTGAAACTATTTCTAAACCTTATGTCTTACTAATGGATAACACTTCAGCAATCTATCTTAGGAAAGATCCTATGTTTCATTCGAAAACAAAACATACAGCTATCAAGTATCATGTTATTCAGGACTTAGTCGAAAAGAAGATACTGAAGACAGCCTTCATACCTACAGAGGAAATGACAGCTGATATCTTTACAAATCCACTCAGTAAAGTTTTGTTTGAGAAGCAGCGAAGAAGATTGGGATTAATCCAACTGACCACTTTGAGAGGGAGCTGTAGAACACCTCAACAGACAAATCTTGGTTCTACCAACAAAGTGCATAGTCTAATTGACAAAGGCTAAGAAACTTGAACTCGAATTTGAAACTGAACTCGAACTCGAACTCGAAACTAAACTGAACTCGAATTTGAAACTGAACTCAAACTCGAACTCGAAAGATAAATTGTCTGACCAGATAAATTGTCTGGAAACAGAAAGTCATTGTATATCAACCGTCTTAACGGTTAGATTGACTGTTACAAAAGGAAGAAGGCCAAAAGACCTATCCTGTGACAATATAAATATATGTACACTTACACTTACATGTATACTTACTCATTGCAATAAGGCAGCAAGAGATGTATACAGAAATTATAAAAATTCGATTGATCAAAGTTTCTCAACAGATGATTTTTCTCAGTTGTTTAAATTATATAATATTGTCTATCACACTCACACATATATCTCCTAAATTCGCATGCCATATTCAATCAAAGTAGAAACTGCTCTATTAGTACATAGACTAGAATCTGACACGATTGAAAACACTAATATTAGTTTGATTTATTCAAACTTTCATTGTGTTCTCTGAAGGAGAATTCCTAGTATTTCTCCTACATATGTGCGTAATTGTATTGTGGTCTAATTGTTGTTTTACAACATTATTATATGGATTCGCTACTGTTCTACATCTTTGCATTCTTGTTGAATGAAATTAACTCTCACTTGTCTTATGCAAACATCATCATAAAGATAAATGTATGGCTGTCTCTGATGCCTAAATTATTTCTACATTCTCTTCATATCAGATTATCAGCTTTAGAGGATTGCATGGCTGTCTCAGACGCCTAATCATTTCTGCAATCTCTCTTTCATGGCAGTCTAAGACTCCTACACTAATAATCTTATTCAACACAACAGAACAACTCGTAATCTGCATTCTCTAAGTAATCCATGATCCTGTTAATAAGAATCTTGTTTTATTAGTTGGCATCAACAGATTGGTATCAGAGCTGATAATTTCCATTTCACAAACCAACACAAAGCTTCTTGAGCAGAAGTGCAATCTCCTACCTCTCTTAAAAGTTCATTAGCAACATTCATTTTTATACAATGTAGTGCAATATTGCACCTCTTCTTTTATTTGGTCTTCTCTTGAGGATGAATAGGTTCATCCTCCTCTCCATTCACAATATCCATTAGATCTTGCATGATCATGATGAATCCCATTCTAACTTTCCATATGGAATAGTTAGTTTCGTTAAGCCTCTCATTAGTGTCCAAAAGGAATGCATTTAAAGATTCCATCTCTTCTCCTAATCAAGAACTTGACACAAATAAGTTAGAATAAAGTAGAATCACTACGCTACTGTACTGTGGGTCCTATCAGTCGATAAGGATCAGTTGGCCTTGCCACGAGGCAAATCGACGGGACACGCGTCCCGCCAACCGCAACTTGGGTCATGCATGGGTTGCCTGAGTGAACAACTATATGTACAGTGTAATTTCATTTTGAGAAATACAGTTGCTATGTGAGCTTGCTGTGGAGAGTGTTTTCTTTCTGTGTTATTGTGTAGCATGATCTGTGTTCCTGTTCGAAGCAAATTCTAAGTTGGTATCAGAGCCGTATAGGGAGTATGCATTATCAATAGCCACAAATAATTTTGACATTTTGAAAACCAGTAGACAATGATGGAGGTCCATCACAATTAAGATAGCTATCCTTTGCAATAGTCTACTTCGCAAAAAAACACATGGAGCAGGTCCATCATAATTTCAAAGGCAACCATTTGTGATAATCTTCAAAAGTCATAGCACATGGAGCAGGTCCATCGCAATTCTGATGGTATTCATCATCGCACTACTACCATGCTTCAATCCTCAAGGAGCCACAATAGGAGGTGCAGACTTCTGTCCACTAGAAAGTGCTGGCCAGCGGCCCATCATTCCTTACAAAATGGTACCAATCATGCATGAACGTTGCAACACAATATTCTGGTGACTGTTCGCTGTTAGAAACAAGACCATATGTGAAGAGGTGAATAACATACTTGTGGTATTGTTCACTATTGCTTTTGAGACAGCACCCACACGTATTCACTTCCAATCGTGTATTATGGAAGCAAGAATGTAGTATCGATCTATGATAATCAAAGTATTTCATTCCCTTTCCAGCATAACAAGTTAAAGGTTTGGGGATTTTGTAATTATACAATAGGACCTTTTTCACTAAAACATGGGCCTTTTTTTTGTTTAGTATAGGGTTCACTAAAACATGGGCCTTTTTTTTGTTTAGTATAGGGCCTCTGGTTGTAGCATTTTTATAACATGCTTAATTATCTTATAATATAACATTAAGCCATAAGGTGTGTTTTCTATGAGGCATTAGGTTCATATTTTATGGTTATAAATAGCATGGGTTAATATCATAGGTTATAAGAAAGTAGATTTATCACAAAAATCAAAACACATGTTTGGGGCTTATGGTTATCAAAGAAATCTAAGTACTCTAATTATGCCACATTCTAATGGCTCTATGTTTTTTCAGTTTTAGTATTAATTATAGGTTACCATGTTTCTATATGTTTGAATGGTTAAGTTTTGCTATAAGTTTCTTTTATGTATTTATGCAATAAATTCTCGTTGTTTGTGTCACGACATTTATGTCATGCGCCACAACTTGGATGTGGATGGGAATATATGTGCTTATTTTATTATCTCACTTTAATGTGGTAAACAAATGTTATAATTTAGAATATATAAACTTACATGTCTACAACATATGTTTTGAACATACAAACTCATAAGTCAATATGTTTATAGCATATGCTTAAAAAGTGGCCTGATTAGATGGCCAAAATAGTTCTAAATCCTTAGGTGCTAAACATACCTTAGTGTATGTCAATGTCTTACATTATAACGGCCATAACCATAATATATGCTTTTAAAATATGTATACATATGTTTAAATGTGTTCAAACATGTGTTCATGATATTAAACCTTTGTATTAACTTAAAGTAAATGTGTTCGAGTTATATGCATCAATATAAATGTAATCAATCAACACTTTGCAAAATATTTATTCAAGTTTAGTACTACAACAAACAATATAACCATATGGAAATCATCATTGGTACACAAACTTTCCCATTCCGAAACAGTAAACCACCTCGGATAGATAACTGTTCCGCTATTCCACCATCTTCCAGATGGGACCAAAATGAGAATCCGATTCACACCCTCCCTCTTAGTGAAAGATATAGATCAGTGGAAATCTGGGTGAATGAAAGTTCATTTAATTCACCAATCCGACTAAGTGCATCCGCAACTTGGTTAGAGCTACCCTTGACATATCAAATCTCATGATCAAATTCCTGCACAAGCTCCGACCAACGAGCTTTACGACCCCTCAGATCATTCTAATTACAAAAGTACTTGATATACAAATCTCTAGATTTTCTATATGCTTCTAATCGTTGTGCACGCTCTAAACGTTTCTGTTCAATAGTTGCTTGAGAGTATGTTCTTGGCATGCGTTACATGAGAAAGATTCGTAGACGTAATACACTTGAAAATATTGCAAAAGATGAAATTCATCTCTCCGGCAACGGCTCCAAATTATGTGGTGGCCTAGTCGTTATAGATTTCCACAAAATCAATGAATTAAGTAGTATAAAAGGGTTGATTGTTCTCCAAGAGAGAGAATAATCTCATCTTTTGTATGATAAAGTTATATATGATGGTAAACGGATTGGGGTGTGTAATATTCACAGTGAATACTATAGCGATATGTTTGGTTATCCAAAGATATTTGGGTAAATTGGCATCCAGGAATACCGATGATGAATCGATTTGGTCAAGGTCTGTGATTATAAAGATTACTTTATTCGGGTATCAGTTAAGCAATCAGATCAGACAACAACTAGCAAATAGATTCATCAAACGAAATCGCATTGGCTAAAGAATTCTCTTAATGAAACATAGCAAATTAGTTCTTATCGTAGGAAGCAAATAGAATAGAGCATCAAACAAGTTCATTATCTGAACACATAGCTCATTCATGAAAATCTGTATTAGAGTGGCTGAAATTCAGTAAACATGAGAAATATTTGTGACGCATATAGAGCAGTATCACAAACAGTTACAAATCATACAGAGTGTATTCGCTCAAATGATAAGAAGTAATGCTATAAAAGATGACAGAGAAAAAGTATGCTCAAGTTATAGAAACTTGCTCTTCTCTCTCTATTGATACTCAGATATGTGCAAATGCATAAGTACAATGGCACGAAGTGTCGACCTTATAGGAACGATCACCGGCCTCAATGTCGTTTACCAACCGTCAAAATGTCAGTTGAGATCCGCTACGACGTCTCTATAGAACGTCGCAAATTCTAACCTAAATGTGAATCTACAAAGTGCAAATAGGCCTTTACATGAATTTAGGCACTATAGCACATGTACATGTATTAAAATTGAAATTTTTTACAATATATAACAATAACTTGGATAATGTGGGACCATGAACTCCACATATCTTTGTCCTCAACTGTGCAACGACTCGCAAACAATTTATTTACATTCTTCTCTATCGCTTTCTGCTGGCTGGCTTGCTATGAAAAATAGCCTTAGCTCGAGCTTCGTTTAATTCATTAACTTGCTCTAAGATCATTCCTTTTGTATCAACTAAATAATTATTCTTCTGATTATAATCTTCCTGGAATGACAAATTTGGATATCCCCCCATTCCTTGATTTCCCAATGGTGTGAGAGGGTTATTGATCAATGTCTTGTTTACAAGATGCATGTACCAACTATCCTCAGTAGAAGAAGGGACAATTAGTGAGAGGGCAACATATGTATATTCTGGGAATTTTTTTTTAACGTACAATTGTTGAATAGATAAAAGGACATAAGAAAAAAAGAGAAACAATATTTACATAATTGTAAGTGTGGTATGGTTTGGTTATTGGATTACTGGAGCAAAGTATATTATTTGTTTTGACTTCCTCCAAATAATGAGAATAGTTAGCTTCCCAATCTGTGTAGATTTCCCACAGATCAGGGAATAATAGCTAATGGAAAACTCGAGAAAGAACTGGTCTAAGGCTAGAGACAATTTCTTTAACATCAAATATGTTAATTGAATCTACTTATTCAAATCTTATCCAGAGCTGAAAAAATATTGTTTTCAAATGTCTTTAGGTATTCTAAAATATATATATACAAGGATCCTGTGACAACATGGATATAGTAGTTTGCACATTGAACTTATTCTGAACAATGGCAAGAGCAAGGATTCCTTTTTGGTGCACTATTAGTTTGGCCCAAAAGAATTTAAGTTAGAAAAAGTCCAAGGGCTTTCCCATTGTTCATTTGTATAACCAAAAAGTTTAGGTAAAAAAAGATAATCCATTCTCCACTGGAGTTTTGGACTACAAAAAGGTGGAAGAAAAAATGTTAGTTCTTGCTGGAATGTTTGAAATTCTGTCTTTAGTACTGAATACACTACCTTGTTCTTCTTTGCGATAGCTCCACTGTGCGACGCCTCAACTTGTTGTGGAATAATGTTTAGCATTGTTGGTTGGTCTGCAACAGCTGTGACATTGACTGTTTTTATCTTCGTAGCGTTCTCGAGTTTAGTCTGCGTCTCCTAATCTTTCTGGATTTGCTTGTAGATGATGTCTGTCTGGATGCCCTGCTCTGATATAGCCTTGGCTGGCTCATCTGTCTGCATAGACTGGTCCTGGCACTGAGCTGGTTCTTCCTCCTTAAAAGTCTAGATTTGGCTCGATTGGAATTTAGCCTCTTCCAGCTCTTCTTTTAATTTTTGATATGCAACCATCTGAGATTGGACAAATTTTCAAATACTGATGTTCAAATGATATAGAAAACAACCAATGAATTTGTGGATGCAGTTCAGAGTGCATGGGGTGTTGATCATATAACACATTATATGGTAAGATTTTGATTTTACACTACCATAGACAAATATGTGCAATTTAATTAGATACTTTTGGTACTGCTTTAGATTGTGTTTTTATGACATGCATTTCATATTACGACATCATTCGACATTCTTTGCAAGAAATAGTGGAAGTCTTAGCATATGGTCATCGCAAGGAATGGAAAAATCTCATTGGCAAGCAAGAGCGGCATTTCATAAAAGTACACAACATGGCGGGACTAGCACAAAAACCAGCTATATACTGCAACTTTTCCAATGGTTTTACAGAAGAATCCAAATTCGTCATAATACAAAATCGACGGATTATAAAAAATTTCAAAAAGCATGCAAATTTATACAAGCCAGTAGGCTATAGACACACAATAAAATTTTGTATATTAAATAAAAATATTTACAAAGTACAATTCAACAGTATATAATCTGCTTCCGATATTCTTTCCAATGAAAGTTGCAACTTAGAATCATGCAACAATTTTCTTCTTTCATATGGATCTAATAGCTCATAGTTTTCATGCTTACTAAGATCAACGTAAGCAGCATACACTACAAAATGAGATGATCTGAACATGGAATTTACTGGTCCATATCCTAAAATTTTAACCGCAATAGTTTTCTTTACAAAAATTATTTTATGCACCTTCTTAAAATTATGTCCTCCAAGAAAATGAGACAGTGCCTTGATTGCCATAATCATAGTTTCACCATGTTGATGAAACTTTGAATGGGCAACACTTATCTCATTATTCTTGAAGGACTTCAAATAGTGCCCCAGTGCATGATCTCTTGAAAATTCTCCAGCATAAGATCTCTGCCCTCCTCGACGAATTGCGAATGCTTTAGTGTATACACTCACTTTCTGAATCCGCATCTTCATTTCCTCAAACCATCTGGATTGTTCTTCTTTCCTTTCAGCTTCCAACTTAAGCCTTTGTTCTTGTTGCTCGTACTTTAAAACATATTCCATAGTTTCCCTTAATTGGAACCCAGGCTGGAGAGAAGTATTTTGTAGATAATTTTCTATAATGCTCCAATATTGAGGGTGTAAGCCATATATATAGCATTGTACAAGATATACTTCTCCGTAATCGAATACTGGGACCATTTGTTGGAATTCTCTATTGTACTCAGCAACTATAGTTGTTTGGTCCAAAGAACAACATTGGATGAAGTCAGATCGATTGAAGAAATGTCTACAAACTCTTTTGAAAGTTAACCAGTTCTCAAGAAGGAAGTCGTGAACGATGTTCATCATGACTGAACACGTCCTTGGAAACTTGATGAAGCAAAGAAAACTATATCACTATCACCAATACCTCCACTATAGTAGAAGTTATAATCCAAATCTTCTAGCCAATTGTCTATATTAATGGAGTGGATGCTTCCATCAAAGGTAGGACTAACGTATTCATACAGTCGTTGGTTGTAATAATAAGGTTTCCGTTGAGTGGTGACTTTCCACCATTCATTGATATGGTTTGTAGATAAGTGCTCCAGAGCAAGTGCACGATCCATCATATTGCGCAACTCCATAAAACTAGCGGCATAAATGGATTTGGAAAGAGTTGGTTGAAGCACATTCTTTATAGGCATTTGAAGGAAACCCACATAGTAGTTCAAACATTTTCTATACTCAAATTTTGTCTTCTGAATCAATGCCAAGAATTGCTGATTAAATTGTTGTTCAAAACCAGTTTGTTTGAGAGATTCAAATGATTTCTCATAAAACCTAGTAATAGTATCAATGAAAGCAATTTTGAATTGACTCCAAAGCTCTGTGCTCAAGTGTGCTCTTCTCCACTCACTTAAAGATTCTGAGTCCTCGAAGAATAAAGTGGCTGTGAATGGAAAGTGTAACAAGTTAAAATGAAGTAACATTTGTGTTCAATCTATTACCACGAACAATTTTGCTTTTTACAGCGTTTGAATCCGATCTAAAACGGAGATGATATGAAGATTTGAAAATTTCTAATGGAAACACAAAAAAAATTGACTCAAGAAAAGGAGTCTTAAAATGAAATTTTGAAAAGTAATAATGACACAATTTTAATAACTTAGCAGTGTCAAGCTCATCTTTCAGATCACTTTTTGTTTTTATAGCACTGGAATCTGAGCTCAAACAAGGAAGTTACGGAAATTAAAATAAAAACTGGTAAAATGGATTATATACAACTTAGAAGGGGGGTATTAAAAAAAAAATTACAAATTGAAATGGATAACACTTTGAAATCCATGAAACATTGGAGTGCTCGATGAAAAATACCTGAAACCGTGAAAAAAAAATCCAAAAATTGTCGGCAAAATTTTTTTATAAGCTGCTCTTGTGGTGCATTTGAGTGCTCGTCAAAAAAAAAATTGTGACAACCCTAAATTTTTTTGAAAAATTGTATGCAAAAAGACGGGATTGCAACCGACGCAATTTAGAGAGAGAAAATCTCAACCAACCCATTTAGAGAGAGAGGAGGTATCCGACGTGAAGTAGAGAGAAGAGGTAGCTGATGCTTAGAGAGAGAGAGGAGGTAGCTGATGCTTAGAGAGAGAGAGAGAGGAGATAGCCGACGTGAAGGTAGAGAGAGAAGAGGTAGCCTATGCTTAGAGAGAGAGGGGAGGTAGCCGACGCTTAGAGAGAGAGAGGGATAGCCGACGCTTAGAGAGAGAGAGGAGGTAGCCGATGCTTAGAGAGAGAGGGGAGGTAGCCGACGCTTAGAGAGAGAGAGGGGGTAGCTGACGCTTAGAGAGAAAATCTCAACCGATGCTAAGTGAATCTCAACTGACGCAACTACGTTGGATTGTTAGCAGAAAGAAGAGATGACAGCAAGCAGCAATGGTGGTTGGATCAACAATGGGAGCAGCTCTCAATCCTGCAAGGGCGGATTTAGTCACGGCGCTGGGTGAAACCACGGGCAGCTATGCTTTTCATCGGCTTCTGGCCAGAATGAAGCGTAGTCCTGAAGGTCAAAGGGTTCTTCATGAGCAATCAAGAGTGACATCTGCTTCTGTTGCACATGCTTGGGATTTGCCTAATGGTACTTTTGATGCAGCCTATGCTAATTTATGGGTACCAAGAAATTTTCTCCAGATGATCGTCCACCAGTTCTATTCATGGAAACAGACAAATTAGCTTATGATGCCACCTAAGCTAGAGAAGTTCATGATTTTTGGCATGTCCTATTGAATCTTCCAACTAATGTAATGGGAGAGCTGGCTCTGACAATTGTCGAGTTTCAGCAGACAGCCTTGCCAATGTGCTTTCTCTCAATAGCTGGTGCTTTATTTTATGCTGGTAGGTGCGAGAGAAAGCATTTGGGACAAATTGAGATAACTAGATCGCGATCTCCGCCTGAGAGAGAGAGAGAGAGAGAGAGAGAGAGAGAGAGAGTTAGGTTTGGTTAGGTCATGTAGGTTTGGGCTGTATGTAGGTAGGGTTACGTTTGGTTTTTTTTTTAATAAAACTTCAAAATGAAAAATGTGAAAAAAAATTACAACGAAACCTAAACTTCAAATATGAAAATTTGAAGTGCTTCTCTCTCACTTGTGAAAACATTTTCCAAGATTCTAGCTAATCTGACCCATCTCTAGTAGTTTGATCATAACTTCCTCAATATTGAAAACAAACTCGATACCTCTAAAAAGCTAACAACAAGCTTTATCAGGCTGTATATCAGATCAATGATTGCAGGTGATTTGATAGGTCAGATTAACAACAGAACAGGACTAAAAATTTTGAAAAAATAAAACTAACAAAACTAGAGCTAGAAATCAAGAATTGTCACAACTTTTTTTATACTAATTCAAATGGCCTGCCATATGGATCAGATCAAAGCTAAGACAATACTCTAAAATCTTATAGAAAGAAACTAGAAATAAAAACTCAGATCAAATCTGAAAAATTCAAATTAAGTGAAAGCAAAATTTTAGTCACCTATTTTGATAGCCTTTGGGAAAAGTGCAATAACTTTTGCATCTCTTATCTAAATGCCTTGAAAATTGGTACAAATTAAAGCTAAAACAAAGCTCTACAAAGCTATTGAATCAAATTAGAATAAAAAGGAAATTAAATGTCAAAAATTTGTCTGAACAAAACTGAAATCTCAAAGTAAAAAAAATTAGCAAAAAGAAAGCTACAAAAACAATAAACTCATCAAATCTAATGGAATTTGTTGAATTTCACACGTGTGGATTGTCCACAACATGACTTGTGATCTCCTAAGGTGTGTAGATGCACCAAGATTAAGATTAGATTAAGATTCAAGATCAATCTTAGATCCTATGTCAAAAACACACTACTACATCCATTCAAACACTTCCAACTCTCACTCACACGTGTGGGAAGTATTCAAAAAATAATCTAAGTAAAAACAAGCTGCTCTCCTCGAGTTGAGAGAGAAAAAGCATCATGAGCTCTCGGGTAGAGAGAGAAAGCTAGAAATCCAATAACTCACAAAATCAATTAGATCCAAAATGAGGAGTACAATAATACTAGTAGATCCACGAGCTACCACTATGCTTACTATGATTGGACCACACTTTGTCACCTCTTAATCCTATTGGACCATTGATCCATGCACCTCTTAATTTTATTGGACTATATTCAAGCAAACCTCGAATTCTATTGGACTACTCATGGTTCCACCTCTAAATCCTATTGGACCTCTTAAACTTCATCAAACAAAAGCATTACACTTGTCTACACTCTAATTGGCACAAGTTTGGCCTCCTACTCTATTTTGGCTCAATAATGGCATTACAAGTGGAAATGGATAATTTGCCATCTATGCCAAATTTGACCCTATCAACATCCTACACCTAAATGCTTGACTATTAGATTCTATGAGACCCCTATATCAAACATTTTTATTTACTTTACAATTCTTCACACATGGGAACATCCTCCACACATGTGAGATTCACTTACAAACTTCTATCATAAAAAAATACCAAGCTAGATTTTTGCCAATTTCTCACGCTCCTCAAAAAATAGCTTGGAAAGGTACTAGATCACTTGAGAAGTTTGTAAATATTTTTGAGTGGATCCTTTGGTATGCATAAAAAGTGAAGATCAGCCAAGGGATCCATCATAGCAGCACCCTCACCATATCCATGATAAGATCTCTTTGGTAGAGATCTCTTGCCAATGCCTTTGAAGAGTGCTCCACCAATATGCCACTATGATCATGGGCTTCCTCCATGCTTGATGATGATCTTTGCTTTGAAAGTTCCACTTGCATGATGGATGCACCATAAATAGAGAAATCTGAGGCTTTCAAGCCTCATAAGGATCATGGAGATCAAGATCATAAGATGTGAAACAATGATGATTATCAAGATTATGCTTTCTAGCTTGACTAGTCCACATACAATGAACTATATTTATGATGGATCTAGTCTTGATATCAAAGACTATCTTGATCTTTTTTAGGCTAGTTACTCTCTCAAGGATGTAAGTGTCCACTTTGGATGCTTCACTTAATCTCAAGAGGAGTTTACGATTTGCCTCAAAACATGTGAAAACATGATTTTCAAAAAAGTGAGTACCAAGCTCAATCTTGTTCTTACTAGAACCAAGAGCATACTTTTGACAATACAATATCTTGCTTTCAAAAAGTATTGGAAACACATCTAAGTCAATAATGACAAGAAACATGTCCATACCATAAGCATCATACAAAACTAGTATAGATTTTCTTGAACTTTGAGATCCAAAAAATTCAATGAAGCAAGATAGCATTTCAAGCAAAGGAAGAGAGGCATATATGAATGTGTTGTAGTAGATACAACATGAAAGATGCCCCTCTTTTCCATGTAAGGTGAGCCATAAAGACTCGGCCATGCATCTTGAAGATCTTCTTCAAATCATATAAAGAAGAAACTCCTCCTCACACATTGGCCCCATCATAAATTGAATACCTTCAAAAAAGATAACTTGTGATGCTTTTTGAGAAGCCTTGATCTCGGCCACTTCCAAGATTGAATCTTCATGCAATGTGACATCTCTATTCACAATCGCTTTTGAAATAGAGAGTGTAAAGACACTAAAGGCTTCCTTGATGGATGAGTATCCAATCATGATCCATGAGGATGGATCATCCTTCTTTCTTGTTTCCAAGGGAATATGTGCAAAGCAAGCACTACCAAGTTCACTAAGGTGATCAACCTTAGGCTTCATCTTGAATAAAATTTCATATGGTGCTATTCCTTCAAGAGCTCCAATACTCCTCAAAGCTTTGATCTTCAATGAGAATTTCTTCTCAACATATGCTTTGAATAATAAGGAATAATCATACACCATAATACTTGAAGAGAGAAGATATGTGCATCTTGTGTGATCATCCTCCTTTGAGATATTGGACATATAAGAAACATCAAGAGAGTTTTCACTCTCACTTGGATCCAATTTGTAGATGCCTTCAAATCTTGATCCATATGCAATGATCTCACCATCCTTCTTGATCACACAAATGTCAATATTGAAATTGACATCAAAGCCACTATCAAGAAGTTGGCCAGCACTTAACATGTTCTTTGTGTTGAATTTCACACGTGTGGATTGTCCACTACATGTACTTGTGATCTCCTAAGGTGTGTAGATGCACCAAGATCAAGACTAGATTGAGGTTCAAGATCTATCTTTGATTCTATGGCAAAAACACACTACTACATGCATTCAATCACTTCCAACTCTCACTCACACGTGTGGGAAGTGTTCCAAAAGTATTCTAAGTAAAAACAAGCTGCTCTCCTCGGGTAGAGAGAGAAAAACCATCATGAGCTCTCGGGTAGAGAGAGAAAGCTAGAAATTCAATGACACTCAAAATTCACTCAATCTCAAAATCAATTAGATCCAAAAGGAGGAGTACAATGATACTAATAGATTCATGAGCTATCACTATGCTTAGCTATGATTGGATCACACTTTGCCACCTCTTAATCCTATTGGACCATTGATCCATGCACCTCTAAATTCTATTGGACTATATTCAAGCACACCTCAATTTTCTATTGGACCTCACAAGGTTCCACCTCTAAATCCTATTGGACCTCTTAAGCTTCATCAAACAAAAGCATAACACTTGTCTACACTCTAATTGGCACAAGTTTGGCCTCCTACTCTATTTTGGCTCAATAATGGCATTACAAGTGGAAATGGATAATTTGCCATCTATGCCAAATTTGACCCTATCAACATCCTACACCTAAATGCTTGACTATGAAATTCTATGAGACCCCTATATCAAACATTTTGATTTACTTTACAATTCTCCACACGTGGAAACATCCTCCACACATGTGAGATTCACTTACAAACTTCTATCATAAAAAATACCAAGCTAGATTTTTGCCAATTTCTCACACTCCTCAAAAAATAGCTTGGAAAGGTACTAGATCACTTGAGAAGTTTGTAAATCTTTTTGAGTGGATCCTTTGGTATGCATAAGAAGTGAAGATCAGCCAAGGGATCCATCATAGCAGCACCCTCACCGTATCCATGATAAGATCTCTTTGGTAGAGATCTCTTGCCAATGCCTTTGAAGAGAGCTCCACCAATATGCCACTATTATCATGGGCTTCCTCCATGCTTGATGATGATCTTTGCCTTGAAAGTTCCACTTGCATGATGGATGCACCATAAATAGAAAAATATGAGGCTTCCAAGCCTCATAAGGATCATGGAGATCAAGATCATAAGATGTGAAATAATGATGATTATCAAGATTATGCTTTCTAGCTTGACTAGTCCACATACAATGAACTATATCCATGATGGATCTAATCTTGATATCAAAGACTATCTTGATCTTTTTTAGGCTAGTCACTCTCTCAAGGATGTAAGTGTCCACTTTGGATGCTTCACTTAATCTCAAGAGGAGTTTACAATTTGTCTCAAAACATGTGAAAACATGATTTTCAAAAAAGTGAGTACCAAGCTCAACCTTGTTCTTACTAGAACCAAGAGCATACTTTTGACAATACAATATATTGCTTTCAAAAAGTATTGGAAACACATCTAAGTCAATAATGACAAGAAACATGTCCATACCATAAGCATCATACAAAACTAGTATAGCTTTTCTTGAACTTTGAGATCCAACAAATTCAATGAAGCAAGATAGCATTTCAAGCAAAGGAAGAGAAACATATATGAATGTGTTGTAGTAGATACAATATGAAAGATGCCCCTCTTTGCCATGTAAGGTGAGCCATAAAGACTCGGCCATGCATCTTGAAGATCTTCTTGAATCATATGAAGAAGAAACTCCTCCTCACACATTGACCCCATCATAACTTGAATACCTTCAAAAAGGATAACTTGTGATGCTTCTTGAGAAGCCTTGATCTCGGCCACTTCCAAGAATCTTCATGCAATATGACATCTCTATTCACCATCACATTTGAAATAGAGAGTGTAAAGACACTAAAGGCCTCCTTGATGGATGAGTATCCAATCATGATCCATGAGCTTGGATTATCCTTCCTTCTTGTTTCCAAGGGAATATGTGCAAAGCAAGCACTACCAAGTTCACTAAGGTGATCAACCTCAGGCTTCATCTTGAATAAAACTTCATATGGTGCTATTCCTTCAAGAGCTCCAATACTCCTCAAAGCTTTGATCTTCAATGAAAATTTCTTCTCAACATATGCTTTGAATAATAAGGAATAATCATACACCATAATACTTGAAGAGAGAAGATATGTGCATCTTGTGTAATCCTCCTCCTTTGAAATATTGGAAATATAAGAAACATCAAGAGAGTTTGCACTCTCACTTGGATCCAATTTGTAGATGCCTTCAAATCTTGATCCATATGCAAGGATCTCACCATCCTTCTTAATCACACAATTGTCAATATTGAAATTGACATCAAAGCCACTATCAAGAAGTTGGCCAACACTTAAGATGTTCTTTGTAAGCTTTGGGACAAAAAGAACATTGTTGAGAAAGAGATCTTTAGAAGATGCAAGATTCAAGGGAATAATCCCTACTCCTTCAATATTGCACTCATGCTTACTTGCAAAGTATATGGTCTTCTTGACTCCATCATAAGACATAATAGATGAAAAAAAGTTCTTGGAGCCACACATATGTGAAGATGCTCCACTATCAATATACCATGAGTCATCCTTGTTGAAGGTGGAAGAGGAGAAGCTTGATGCCATAAGAGAGCCTTCTCCATCACTTGCAATATAGTCTTCTTTCTCATTGGTGATGTTGGCTTGATTGAGTTGATTCTTCTTCTTAAAGCAATTGGTGGCATAATGGCCTTTCTTGCCACAATAAAAGCACTTGATCATCTTCTTCTTGAGATTTGAATTAGAAGCATGAGAGGTATCCTCCTCCTCTCCATCTTGGTCTTTAGCTTTGTCATTAGAGAAGTGATGGTGTTGTTTTTTACTCCTCTCTTTGTGCTTGGCAAATAGAACTTTGTCATCATCATGATTGAGTGATAGCTTGTCCATCCTCAATAGTTTGTACTCTTGTCTTGATTCTTCATAAATAAGCACACTTTGAAGGGCCTCCAAACTTGGTAGCTCCTCCTTAATAGCATAGGATTGGACAAGGTTGTCATATTCATCTCTCAAGCCATTGAGAATGACTTGGACTAAGCTCACTTTGATTGATTGAGTCACCAATACATGCAAGCTCCCTATGAATATCCTTGACTCTCAAAACATAATTAGATGCACTCTCATCACTCTTTTGACTACTTTGGAATATTTGATTTCTAAGAGTGAGGAGCCTAGAGGTGTTCTTAGCCTCATAGATGGACTTGAGACAATCCCAAGCTTCCTTGGATGTAGAACAATCACCAATCCCCCTCAATATCTCATTAGAGACATTCATCTTAATGTAGTGGAGAGCCATCCTAGCTCTCTTCTTGTATTTTTGTACTTCTTGAAGGACTTGAGGCTCCTCCTCAATCCCAAGTACAATGTCCATCACATCTTGGAGTATCAAGATGGACTCCATCCTCAACTTCCATATTGAATAATTGGAAGTAAACAATCTCTCACTTGGTTGCAACAAGTATGAACTCATTGAAGTCACATGTGGCACATGACTAAAAAACTAGATTTTGGTCTTTTTAGCCACTAGAACTTGATTTAAACTATATGTACAAGCTATATGATTGTACTACATGAAAAGTACATTTATTTCACACGTGGGAACAGGCTCCACACATGTGTAATCATCCTATATACATAGATTTGACCTTGACCAACCATAATTTTTGCATTTTCACACCATCTAGAGAGAGGAGAGAGTCTCAATTAAAAATAATAGGGATTGTGTTGGTAAAGTAGAACCTAAGTGGCATTCCACTTTTGAAAGGCTTGAAATGAATACTATCTCATCATATTTGGTTTAGCAAAGGAAACTTACATTCCCCCAACCAAGGAATACCATCACCATGTAACTTCAACAAAATTACCTTGTTGCCATATTGACTTATGAGATTGGACCGTTGATACCTTGTCCATTTACATCAATACAAAGAGGATACATTTATAGGCACAATAACTATCCAATAAATTGGGTCTATGCAAGAAGATTAGAGACACAGATTGAAGTACAAATTCATATTTTCTGGGGATGCATCCTTTCCAATTCATGGATTTCAAGCTGGATCCACAAAATTGTTCAGAACCAAGTACATTGTGAAAAAATCGACAATAAAATTTTTGCAAACTTAAATTACAGATATATGGCTAAAAATTATGTATCACATTTATGTATAATGTCTACCTACAATGCTTCTAAAATAAAATAGACATTAGATTGCTAATGAATACATACATTCCAAAGTTCACCCATTGCTTGTAGAAAGCTGAAGCCTGCAACCAGATTACTGTTCACAAAATCACAAGTGCACATGACATGGACCCAATTTGAACTTCACAAATTAGATAGTAGATTCCATGTTCCAACTTCCACTCAACATTGTAATTTATGATCTATCCATGATCCATCATCAAAAATCCATCACACAATACAAAACATTTGAATACTAAACAAACCAATGAAAAGCAAAATCAAAGAACCACTGATGATTAGCAAAATCAAAGAATAGTTCAAAGCAAAGAACCATTTTGTTTTTTCCTTCTGGGTCCGATTCTTTCCGCTTTGGATCAGACCTGAACATTTCATTGACAAGTTACGATACATCTACCAACAATCATGATTCATGGAGACACTACTTGGGCAAATGTTCAAAATGCCCACATTAAGGTTTATAGAAGAGTTAGCAAGGTGGTGTTTGGGATGTAGATCGTTTGCAAATTTGCAAGTGTATAGCATCTCATAATAATCAATCATACAATTGACAGAAGAGAGAGGGTGGGGGGTCCAAATGACTTTGAGATCTCCTCTGGCAGCACAGATTATATATATTGCAATTTTTATGCAATCAGAGCTAAGCAATTAAAATGGCTGAAACAGATCTACTACCTTGTTCACTCCTATAAGCAACCAAACTATAAAACACCTTCTACAAGAGAGTCAAAGCTGCTGTCCACAGGGATTTTCAGTGATTAGGAAGTTCTGCATGTAGTGCAGCAACTTGTTTTGAAAATTGCAGATATATGAAGTTTATTGCATGTTTTCAACAAGTCCTGTGTTCCAAATTCGGCTAACGAGATTTAGGTTTATAATTGCAATACTGGCTGCTTTCTGAATGTACACCTCAGGCAAGGGATTGTAAAATCGATTGTCTACAAAGCCTTGGGCCTGCTGAATATTCTCTTTCTTAGGTAAAGCAACTCACCACATATGTAAACTAGCAATAGTTTTGAAGACAAGTATGACTAACAAATAAGTCTTAATAGGCACAGGTTTTGTTCTGGGAAAGTTTGTATATTTTGTCTGCAACAATGCTGCTACAGTATGGTCACAATAAATTTCGATTCAAAAGATTCCAAAACGCTGTTTCTAGCAGCTACACTTCATAATATTATATCTACCAAAAACTTTAGAACTATAGAGTACAAGTATCAGGCCATCCTTCAATCTCAGCATTCCCTTGTCATTCCACATTTCAAACTTTCCAGTCCCAAACTGTTCATTTGTCGCCAAGGGAAAATATGATTGCTTCTTTTTTTCGAGTGCATAAATGTCAATTACTAACCTGCTTCAATGAGTAGCAAGCCCTGTCATTTTCTTATGAAGTGTTTATCCCTCATTTATTCGAAATTTATTGTTGATGTCAGATGTCTGGCTCCTACTTGCAACTTCGAAAATTGGGTGTGCATGCTCATAGTTGCTGGTACCTTAAACTGCTTGCAGAATCAGAAAAAAGCTCGATGCTTTTGTTGTTGTCTGATTTGGACTTAACACCACAGAGCATTTGAACTACATCGCGCATTGTTGGTCGCTCAGTTGGTAAATTATTGGAGCAGAGTAAAGCAACTCTCAGCAAAAGCATCACTTCCCGCAAAGGAACATGATCTACTGGAATTTTTGGATCTAACACGTCAAAAACGCCATCTTTAGTTTGAACTTTAATTCGTACCCACTGGACAATGTCTACACCATCCCCATATTCCGGCTCTATTGGTCTTCGACCAGTTACGAGCTCGAGAAGGACGACACCGAAGCTGTAAATATCACTCTTTTCATTGACCTTAAGTGTATAAGCATACTCTGCACAAAGAAAATCGATTTAATTTTGATCTTCTGCGAAAGAATCGCAGTAAAAATGCCTCCAATTTTGTGCTGAAAATTGTTTGAAGGATATAGGATACTTTGCATATGGTATTGACGCACATTATTAGCACAGACGAAAGTTTGATAGCAAGCATTCACATTCAGAGAGAAGTTCAGAAGAAAACGAGGAAGAATAAATTTTGAAGAAGTCCCTCTAAGCACCAGTAAGAAGATTTGATTCACCTGGGGCTATATAGCCGTAAGAACCCGCAATTGAAGACATCGATTGTGATTTTCCGGAGTTTTGGAAAAACTTGGCCAGCCCAAAGTCTGCAACATGAGCCCTAAAATCGGAATCTAGGAGAATGTTGTTTGATTTCACATCACGGTGGACAATGCGTGGTGAACAATCGTGATGCAAATAGCTAAGTCCAATTGCTGCCTGCACCGCGGTGTTATACCTGCTTTTCCAATCAAGTAGAGAACCTTGCTTACCATGTAGAAGCTCTCCAAGGCTGCCTTTAGGCATGTATTCATAAAGCAGTAAATTTGTGTCTTGGTTTGAGCAGCATCCCAACAGCTTCACAATATTGCGATGCCGAATTTTACCTAAGGTCTGAATCTCAGCAGAGAATCCATGATCATTTGACACTCCTTTCCTTCCCTGAGAAGACAGCCTTTTTACAGCCACAATCTCTCCACTAGGCATAACCCCTTTGTAAATGATTCCAGATCCACCCCTTCCAATGATGTTCTCCTCAGTTAGGCAGTCTAGGACATGATCGGCATTAAAATCAAGCTTCTGAAAAGCAGTTAGTTTCCATGGCTTTATTGTGTTTTTCCTTTGAAAGAGCCCACAAATGCATGGTTGGTAATTCTTGAAGAAACAACAGATGCCAACAACAAGGATCAAAAGAGCAGCTGAGAAAAGGCCACCCACAAGCCAAATTAGAAAACTTGGCTGATCCTTGAGTTTCTCATGGTCATTCAAGGAATCACCTGGTGCTGCTGAAATGCAAGGCCTTAGTTGTCCGCCACAGAGCCCAGGATTTCCAATGAAAGAGCTTGCGTTGAAATATCCGAACTGACCGTGAAGAGGTATCGGACCTGATAAATTGTTGTATGAGAAATCCAGTGTTGTCAAGCTTGGCAAAAACTGGAGCTGAGAAGGGATGCTCCCAGTTAGACGATTGTGTGAGAAATTTAGGAAGTCGAGCACCTGCATGTTTTCAATCTGCAAAGGTATGTTTCCAGTGAGCTGGTTTTTGCTCAGATCCAAGGTTGAGAGGCTCTCACACCTGCTGATCGTTACTGGTATTGAACAAGAAAAAGCATTATTGCTCAGGTCCAACCTGAGAAGCTTCCTTAAATTGCCAATACTTTGAGGGATGCCCCCAGAAATTCTATTCCCAGAAAACACTAGCAAGCTCAGCATTGTGAGATGACCGATACCTTCTGAAACCATCCCATGAAGGTTATTGTTAGAAACATCCAAAATTTCCAACTGAGGGGCTTCAAAGGTCTCTGGAAGCTGGCCTGTCAAGTTGTTGTTTAAGAGCTCAAGCATCTGAATGCTGTTTAGAGACAGCAGACCTTGAGGAATAGGACCAGTGAGCTTATTATTTCCTAGTCTCGCTCTCACAAGACTGTAACAATACCCAAGACTATCTGGTATTGCACCTGATAGCTCATTGTTAAAAAGAAATAGGTCCTGTAAAGCTCCCTCTCGGCATAGATAAGGAGGAATGGTCCCATTAAGGTGATTGGATGAAAAATCCAATATTTGAAGATTGCCCATGTTGCCTAGCTGCTGAGGAATGTTGCCAGTGAAGTTGTTGCACCATAAGAACAGCACCTGGAGGTTTGGGAGTTCAGCAAAGAAGGAAGGAATTTCACCATGGATTTGGTTTCGGAAAAAGCTTGCAAGCTCAAGCTTTTTGAGCCACTTAAGCTCTAGTGGTAGCTGCCCATCTAGCTGATTGTTGGAAAGATCCAGAGACTTCAAGTTGCGAAGATTTCCAAGTTCTGCTGGAATCGGTCCAGTCAATAAGTTGATTTGCAGGAAAAGGGAGTCCAAGTTGGTTAGATTCCCGAGAGAGACAGGAATAGGTCCAGATAGTCCACAGAAGGAAAGATCCAGCCTAACTAACCTCTGCAGCTTCCCAAGCTCCGAAGGAATGTACCCCTCATATGCATTATAGTAGCCCAGATAGAGATACTCCAGCTGAGAAAGGTTGCCAATCTTTGGTGGGATTTTTCCTGACAGAAAGTTTCCTGAGAGACTGAGATACTGCAGCTGCATCATTTCACCATACCCAGGAGGTATAGAGCCCTCAATGTAGTTTCCCCCCAGGTTTAAATGCTGCAGATATTTCAGTCTTCCAAGCTCACTGGGGAGCACACCAGAAAAATTATTATTGTAGGCATCCAAGGTTTCCAGGAGCTGAAGAGCAGACAGATTTGCAGGAAACTGATTGCTGAAGTTGTTGTGAGAAATATTTATGAAACGAAGCTCCGAAAGATCGCTCAATGCCTGAGGCAATGTCCCTGTAAAGTTGTTCAACTCAATGGAGATAGAAACTAAGCTTCTGAGGCGTCCAATATCAGAGGAAAGAGCTCCTGTCAAGTTCATGCCTGCAAGCTTCAGAGAAATCACGTTGCTTCCGTGATCACATGTGATACCAGTCCAGCCGCAAGGAGTAGGATCAGACCTCACCCAGTCATCCAAGCATCCATTTTGATCCTTCATGTAGGATTTAAAGGACAGCAGAGCCTCCCCTTGGTTCGACAGAGCAAAAGCAGCTGGATTGAGCTGAACAGAGACTGAAAGCACCAGCCAAGCTAGCAGATGCCATGGGATAGTGAAGCCCAGCAGACCTTCCATCCTCTGCTCGTCAACACTTCCTCTTATCCAGCTTCTTACATACATTACTTACATTGCTCCAAAAAGTAAGGAAAATCCTATGCTGCTGCTGCTGCTACTCTCCTTTGCTAGACCTTTGATTCTCAGCTCCCCATGTCCAGACTTTCCCTGAGGATCTACACTAGGCAGCTGAGATCATAGCCTGTTTTGTTGCAATGATGGAGAGCCCACAGTGTGATTGACCAAACCCAAGCCTACTGCCATCATTTTGAGTGATAGAACACACAACACAGTACACTGTGGACTATGCCCCCCAGCAACATAGATGAATCATTCATCAAGCTTGAGCAACTGAATCCACATTGCATAATAGCTGACTGACAGTGGAATAGAATAGATCAAGCTTTTTGAGTCATTGAATCTGCCATAGCTGAGCTGACTGACAGAGTAGCAGGACAGTAGAGCAAAGCCAGGGAAAAATCCGGAAATTTTATTCAGGTATTAACAGGCCCACAGGGAGCAATGAGAGTGAAAGTCCAAAAAGGAGGGAGATCAATGGGGTACGAAGGTTTTTACGTGCACCCACTTGGATTCTTGCCACGTGGCAGAAAGGCTATCGGTACTCCTTATGTACAACGTGGCAAAATCTGAACGTTTATGATCGAATCCAACGGGTGACAAGCTTTACCAATAAGATACAAGGGGGGAGGGGAGGCAGCACCACAGGTTTCAGGCGCGACCACTCCGATGCACGCCACGAGTCAGAGCTCTGGATAGGGATCTGCTATGTCAACACGTGGCTAGATCTAAGTGTGCCTATAAAAATCCAACGGAAGAAGGCGCTAATATGGTCGTGCCTTGAAGACAAGACAAAGGCCCTCGGGCCTCGAAGACAGGAACGTTGCAACTTGCAGCCACCGACGATGGCGGCACGTGGAAGTCAAGATATTATTGTCTTGCGTACGTCATAGGGTGACGTAATATGTGGGCCATGGCCAACAGGCGATTGCCACGTCGCGATCGCTGAGAATGACGTCATTCTCTTGCTGCTAATTGTGAGTCCCAAGGGCCCTGCCTGCCTGCTTGCTTTGGTTGCTTGGTTAGGCCATATATAGAATTTAGGTTTAAACCGTGAGGGCCAAGTTCCAAGGATTAAAAAAAATTTGAGCTGTGCAATGTACATTATTATTATGTGGTACTAGTTCTTGTAAGTAAACTATACAAGGCCAAAGGTGAGTGTTCGAGAAAGTCGGCATTCTTAAGGAATGGAACTGGCATCTTTTCTCAAAATTTTGCAAGATTTTTTACATGATAAATTTCAGATTTTATAGGGGAAAATCGGAAAGTAGAAGCATATCCCCTGGTAGTAGCCGGAATACTCCTTAAGATATCGGATTTTTGAGAGAAACCTCAAAAAGTTTCCCGAACACTGGTCAAAGCCTACTTTTGTTTTTGGCACCAAGTAATCGATTTGTAATAAGACATATTTTCATAAGGGAGGGAGGAGGGGCCCTTATCTTAGAGACATCTCAAGTCCTTATCTTAGAGACACTTTGGTCAAGAGTGATGTATGTTTGCCAACAAATACATATCTCTCAACTGGCCATGCATGTGACAAACATTTGCTTCAATGTGAGGGAAAGTTCAAGCATTGCAACGGCTCATATGATGCACATATCAATACTCGGATTAGGGACAAAAAATTTAACTTGAACATGGTATCAATATACTATCCATTTTTAGTTGGTACCCAATATTTACATATGTAATAAATATTATTAACAGTGCCCCAAAGACATTGGTGGTCACTAACAAAGTATTGGCCTTTAAAATCATATGCATATTACATTTAAAAAGGTCATGTTTTTTATTAAATGCATACTACTATTGACAAAAAGTCTAACTTTAGAAAAAAAAAAACTATATACTAAGTCGACTGGTATCACCCACCCAAGCCGATTGATACCGGCCACCAATTTGTAAACATGCTTATATTCATACCCGGTTGGTATCAAAAAACTTTAAAAAGTGTAATACTAAGACCCGACTTATATTAAAAATATTAATACCCATCCAACACTGGATTCAACCCCCATGGGCCCTCATGCTTATTGGCATTGCAAAGGGTCTGGACTAGGCCTATTGGCGCTTGTCACATGGCAAGCCCTCATTTTTTACATGAAAGCTACGGGGTAGGCCTAGGCATCACCCATGCACATTTTGAAAAACATCCCTTCCATTACTAAGAACCTTCTTAGTGTGAGTCAATTACTTGATAAAGGATTCAAGGTGAAGTTTGGTGGTGATGCTTGTTTGATCAAGAAAGAAAATGAATTGATTGCAAAAGGAAAAAGGCAAGGAAAATTGTTCAAAGTTGATGCTTATGTTGTTGCTAATCAAGTTGGATGCATGGCAAAAGAGCAAAAGTCAATGCAAGAGGTGTGGCACAAGAGAATGGGATATCTCAACTACAAGTCATTGGAGGTGATGACAAAGAGGCAAGTTATGGTTTGGTCTTCCTAAAACTCTAACAAGCTTGAATCATGTTTGTGAGCAATGTGCTTTATCTAAATCACATAGGTTACCTTACAAGAAGTCTACATCAAGGTCAAGTAAGCCTTTCCAACCTATGCATTCAGATATTCATGATGTTACTACAATTAGCAATGGAGGTGCTAAGATGTATGTGACTTTCATTGATGATTTTAGTAGATTTTGTTGGGTCTATCTACTAAAGAGCAAAGATGAGGTGTTTTATGTCTTTGTCAAGTTCAAGATTGCAAGGGAGGTTCAATTTTCTACAAAGATCAAGTGCTTGAGGAGTGACGCTGGTGGTGAGTATATTTCTACCAAGTTCAAGGCTTTTTGTGATGAACATGGGATCAAGAGGGAGTACACAAGCCCAAGGACACCACAACAAAATGGAGTGGCCGAGAGGAAGAATAGAACTTTGTGTGAAGGTGCCAAAGCCATGAGGTTAGGTGCTAATCTTCCTAAACCTTTTTGGGATCAAGCTTTGTTGTGTGCTAATTTTTAATGCAATAGGTGGTCGAGTGCAATATTGGATGGAAAAACCCCTTTTGAGATATTGTTTGGTAGAAGGCCGAGTGTCAACTTTTTCAAAACTTTTGGTTGTATTTGCTATATCAACATCACTCTTGATGATAGAACCAAGGAGGATCCATCCTCAAAGAAAGGTGTGTTTGTTGGCTATATTAGGGTAAGCAAGGCTTACAAAGTTTACATTCATTCAACAAAGAAAGTAGTCATTGGAAGATATGTCATTTTTTATGAAGGAAATTTTCCAAAAGCTTCATCAAGTGGTGGTGTGGACATTGTATCTAACATTCTTGATGTTGATGATGAGATTGATGCTACTTGTGAAAATTATAACAAATAAGGATCCTAAAACACTCAAAATGATGAGGAAAACAATAGATTATGATTCCATAATGTTAGCACAAGTTGCACCATCAAAATCCATCAAAAATCTATGCTTGAACCTCACTAAATGGCCCAAATCCTTGAAGAAGCCTTAACACATGTGAATGTCCGGGCCTCCCACATTCTGAGCACTGTACACCAGACCCACATTCAATCCTATAATGATTACAAATCACAAGGTCTCAAAGAAATATGAACATAGAGAGCAATTGCACCAATATGAGAGATCATGAAATTGCTTGATTGATTTTGGTGAGAGATCATCACCTATATATACATGATCCATCACAGTTTTGGGAAGGTATGAGTAGCCCAATATCCCTAATGCTAATTTTGGTTGATCTTTCATCCCTACCAAGTTAGAGTTGGAATCTTGGAAATCCCTCAACAATGTAAAAACTACCAGAAATAGCTCCTACTTTTTCTCTCTTGTATCTAAGCATGATTTGGACTCATTCCAAAGGTTCTATCACTTAGTTCAACCTGAGAACTTCATTATGAATGGAATTCTATGCTATTTGGCACGTGTGACAAGCCACATCGTGATCATCTAACTATTTACAAGTCATATGACCAAAACTAGTCAAGCTAGAATTGTGAATTTTTAACACTCCTCCTCACTATCTAGCTTGGTTCAATCATTGCTTTACTAATCACTCCAAGTGATGATTTGAACTTCATAAAAGGTGTTTTTTGAAGTGTTTTAGTAAGTAGATCAGCTACACATTCATTTCTTGGAACATGCTCCAAAGCAATCTCCTGGATGTGCTTCGATCTTGCATGGAAGATTGGTTTAGATGCAAGGTGTTGGGCTGATATATTGTCCTTGTAGATGATTGGTGCCTCCTCTGAATCCATGATCTTTAGCTCCGCCAATCATCTCTTGATCCAAAGTACCTCCTATAGTGGTTGTCAAAGCTTTGTACTCGACCTTGGTTGAAGATCGAGATATAGTTTCTTGCTTTTTGGCAAGCCATGAAACCACACCTTCTCCTATGAAAGTTGACTAGGCAGTTGTTGATTTCCTATCTCTCTTGTCTCTTGCAAAATCTGAATCACTAAATGCATGAAGGTTAATCACATCTCCTCTATAAAGAATCCCAAAATCCAATGTACTTGAGATTTATTTTAGAATTGTCAAAATATTAAAAAATCTATCTAATGTTGTGAGTAGGGGTCCTAAAAATGCCAAAGATGAATTAAGCTCTTTTGGCTTAGTAAATACCCATCTTAGAATAAAAATTTCAAGGTAGTTAGAAGTAGAAACTCGAGCTACCATAGGAATTGCCATTTGTACTTTACACCCACATTTAATGCATGAAAAGACTAGGTGGCACAATTAGAGATAGTGAGGTGGCTTGGATAAGTCTAGATAGCTTGAGAGGTGGATCCACAACTCCAATTCAACTCAAAGTAGGAGGAGAGTCCATGGATCTATATATATGTGATGTACTCTCATTGAGAAAATGATGAAATTTGTGTGTAATGCAAATTTGGAGACAAGCTCTTTGTGTCCTCTCTCTCGACACGATTTTTGTACTTCTTATTTTCTCTCTCTAGCCAGGTTGAGGCATTTATGATGGTTAGTCTTATGTTTTGTTAACAAATCTTGCTTGTAACACAATAATATTTCTTGTATGATCATCTTTCCTATTGACAACCAATGCTAGTTTGATCTTTATGGTATTATTGGGCTTAGGAGATCAAAAGTACTTGTGTAGGGCGTCCCACACGTGTGAATTCAGCATGGTATCAGAACCTACCTAAGTTTTACAAGCAAATCTAATCAAAAAGTTTGCATATTTGATCAGATTTCAAGCTAAGAATTGTCTAGATTCTACTTTCTAGCTAGATTGCAGTTTTCAGGTGATTTAGAGCTTCAAACCACTTTGAATGGTCCAGATCAGGTACTGTACGGAATTTCAGGTGCTGGCACGTGTGAAATCTGTCCATTTTTATTAGTTATTCTCTCTCACCTTAGATCCAAATTTCATGCAAATTAGCCTACTAGAAAGCTAGAAATGTGTAGAATTTGATGCAATTTGAATCATGACAGTTGGATAAGCCAATCAGAAGTTATAAGCTTTTGAAGAGTCGTAGGTAGGGTGCCTAGACCTGTGGCAAATTGTGTGTACATGTCATGATCACAAAAATCATCCAGAAGTTGACCAATCTCATCTATATGTGATTTAGACAAAATTTATAGGTTCTAGGCAAATTGTTTCATACAAATAGATTGTATTTGAGTCAATTTGACATTTTTGGAGTATTTCACATGTGTGAAATTCAGAGAACCATAACTTTTGCCATACTTCATCTTTTTTTATGATTCAAATCTTGTTTTAGAGAGATTGTCAAGCTAGTGAGATCCATCTCACAGTTTTTTGCTTAGTCTTACATAGGATTTGATTTTGTACCCTTGATTGGTTCCTATAGTGAGAAGATAAGCAATTCTTTCATCCATCTTTTTTTATTCCCATCATTCTTGATGACTTCAATGGGTGTCTTTCTATTAGAAGCAAGTGAAAGATTATCAACCTCCAATTACTCAATTTGGAAGGTTAGAATGGAATCTGTCTTAATACTACAAGATGTGATGGATATTGTACTTGGCATTGAAGAAGAACCACAAATTCCTCAAGAAATTCCAAAGTACAAAAAGAGAGCTAGGATGGCTCTACATTATATTAAGATGAATGTCTCAAATGACATCTTAAGAGAAATTGGTGCTTGTACTAATGCCAAAGATACTTGGGATACTCTCAAGTCTATCTATGAGGCAAAGAATACTTCTAGACTTCTAACACTAAGAAACCAAATTTTTCAAAGTGTACAGAGAAGTGATGAATGTGCTTTAGCTTATGTAATGAGAGTTAAAGACCTCCATAGAGAATTGTCATGCATTTCGACAGTGGAGCTTCTTCACATATGTGTAGCTCCAAGCATTCTTTTTCATCCATGTCACCTTATGAAGGAGCCAAGAAGTCCATCTACACAGCAAATGATCATGAGTGTGCTATTGAAGGCATAGGGACCATTCTCTTAAAGCTTTCATCATCAAAAGTTCTTTCTCTGTCTGAAGTACTTTTTGTTCCTAAGTTAACAAAAAATCTTATTAGTGTTGGGCAATTGTTTGATAGTGGACTAGATGTGAATTTCAATGTTGATACATATACAATCAAGAAGCATGATGAGGTCCTTGCATTTGGGTCTAGATATGGTGGAATCTACAAGCTTGATCACAAAAAATATGCTAACTCTTGTGATAGTGCTTTTGCTTCTCATATGTCTTTGGAGGAACTATGGCATAGAAGGTTGGGGCATCCTAACTATACTTCTATGGTGTCCATGGTCAAGAAAGCCAAAGCTATTGGTTTGCCTAATCTTATCTCCAAGAATTTCAAGCCATGTGAGGCTTGTGCCATATCTAAGTCTCATAAGAAGCCTTTTTCAAAGTCATATATCAAGACTACACATCCATTGAAGCTCATACACTCGGATGTGCACTTCTCATCTTCAAAGAGCAAGGGTGGTGCTACTTGCTTTGTAACTTCCATTGATGATTTCACTATATTTACTTGGGTATATCTTCTAGCTTCAAAGTCTATGGTGTTTGACTATTTCCTAAAGTTCAAAGCTCTAGTTGAAAAGCAATTTTCATACAAAATCAAGTTTCTTAGAAGTGATGGAGGTGGTGAGTACACTTCCAATAAATTTCATGATTATTGTGAGCTTGAAGGCATTAAAAGGGAGTTTTCTTGTGCATATACACCATCTCAAAATGGGGTAGCTGAAAGAAAGAATAGAACACTGTGTGAATGTGCCAAAATCGTTAGAATTGAGGCATCCTTGCCAAAAGACTTTTGGGGTGAGGCCATCAATTGTTCAAACTATCTTTGCAATCGACTCCTGCATGTTGCACGTGGAAGAAAGTCACCATATGAAGCACTCTATTTGAAGAAACCTAAGGTTGAACACCTTAGAGTATTTGGATGCATTTGCTTTGTCCATATTCCCTTGGAAACAAGAAAGAAGGATGATCCTTGTGCAAGCAAAGGAGTAATGGTTGGATATTCATCCAACAAGAAAGCCTATTGAATCTACATGCTCTCTACTTCTAAAGTGATTGATAGTAGAGATGTAGTTTTTCATGAAGACGAAAAGTCCAATCTTGGAGGGGCCGAGATCAAGCAACCTCAAAATCTATCACCTTTTGTTATTGAAGACAATCAACATATGGAGGAGTCGAGATTTGAATATGGAAGTCCTTGGATTTTCACTCCTAGAAGATCCATGAGGGAGAGATCCGAGCCCAAGAGGCTCACTTATGATGACAAAGGAAAACAAGTGGATCTTGATTCAACTTATGCTTATTTTGTTTCTCATGAGGAGCCCAAAGATGTTCAAGAAGCCCTCAATACCAAGGAGTGGTATGAGGCCATGAAGATTGAATATGATGCCTTGATCACCAACCACACATGGGAGCTAGTGGATCCACCACCTAACATGCATATCATTGGATGCAAGTGGGTATTCAAGATCAAGTACAATCATGATGGCTCCATCAACAAGTACAAGGCAAGAATATGTACTAAAGGCTTTGCACAAATATATGGCCTTGAATATGAAGAAACCTTTGCTCCTATAGCAAAGATGGTGACAATAAGAATCATAATCTCTCTTGCCTTATTTTTTAAGTAGAAACTGTTTCAACTTGATGTCTTCAACGCTTTTTTGAATGGCTATCTTGAGGAGGAGATATACATGGAACGGCCTCAAGGATTTATCAAGGATAAGTCTAAGGTGTGTTTGCTATTTAGAAGTCTTTATGGCTTGAAGCAAGCACCTAGATCATGGTATTCAAGACTCAACAACTTTCTACTTTCATTAGGATTTGTGCTTAGTGACTATGATCCTTCTATGTACTTAAAGTTTGATGGTAGTAATATTGTTATTCTCCTAATCTATGTAGATGACATTATTCTTAGTGGAAGTTGTTTGATGCTAGTTCAAGAAACCAAAGATGCATTAGGAAAAGAATTTAAAATGCAAGATCTAGGAGATATCCATTACATTTTGGGCCTTGAGATTGATTTTCATGATGAGTATGCTTTTATTTGTCAATCTAGATATGTCTTTTCTATGTTGAGAAAATTTAATATGCAAAATTGTAAAGGCATAGATACTCCCATGGAGCAATATGTAAAAGATCCTATTAAAGGTGATGAAAGATTCTTCGTAGACATCACATTGTATAAGAGTCTTATAGGCTCTTTAATTTGGCTTACTATCACTAGACCCGATTTGAGCTATTGTGTGCACAAATTGAGTCAATTTATGCAAGATCCCAAGATCCAACATTGGAAGATGGCCAAGAGAGGTCTAAGATATGTATCTTCTACTCAAGATTATGGTTTATTGTACAAGAATGAAGATCTAACCATTGTTGGCTATTCGGATTCCGATTTTGCAAGCGATAAAATGGATTGAAAGTCCATTAATGCATATACTATTTTTCTTGGAGGCAATCTTGTGTCTTGGATTTCAAAGAAGCAAGATACCATATCTCTATCATCTTGTGAGGCCGAGTACAAAGCACTCACTACAACAACTAAATAGGTGCTTTGGATCAAGAGGTTAATCATGGAGCTAAAGTGCATCAAAGAGGATGATCTTCCCTTGATCAAATGTGACAACATATCGCCACAAGCTCTTGCAAACAGTCCTATTTTTCATGCAAGAAGCAAGCATATAGAAGTGGCACACCATTTTGTAAGGGAAAAGCTCATTGGAGGTGGAATCAACTTAGAACATGTCGACACATCTTCATGTATTGTTGATCTTCTCAAAAAGCCACTTTGCAAAAGTGCCTTCTCAAAGCATAGGTCTAATCTTGGTCTTATCTCAAGATCGATGCTTGATCCACATTAGATACATTTTTTGGAGGAGTGTCAAAATATTGAAAAATCTATCTAATGTTGTGAGTAGGGGTCCTAAAAATGCCAAAGATGAATTAAGCTCTTTTGGCTTAGTAAAGACCCATCTTAGAATAAAAATTTCAAGGTAGGTAGAAGTAGAAACTCGAGCTACCATAGGAATTGCTATTTGTACTTTACATGCCACATTTAATGCATGAAAAGACTAGGTGGAACAATTAGACATAGTGAGGTGGCTTGGATAAGTCTAGATAGCCTGAGAGGTGGATCCACAACTCCAATTCAATTCAAAGTAGGAGGAGAGTCCATGGATCTATATATACGTGATGTACTCTCATTGAGAAAATGATGAAATTTGTGTGTAATGCAAATTTGGAGACAAGCTCTTTGTGCCCTCTCTCTCTACACGAGTTTTGTACTTCCTATTTTCTCTCTCTAGCTGGGTTGAGACATTTATGATGCTTAGTCTTATGTTTTGTTAACAAATCCTACTTGTAACACAATAATACTTCTTGTATGATTAGCTTTCCTATTGACAACCAATGTCAGTCTGATCTTTATGGTATTATTGGGCTTAGGAGATCAAAAGTACATGTGTAGGGCATCCCACACGTGTGAAGTCAGCAAGAATCCTTTTAGCCTTTTTTCAATGGATCTTCAATGGTTTTTGCATGGATTGGCTCAACCTACATACACTAAAGCTAAGATTTGATCTAGTTATAGTGATCCACATCAAGGAGCCTATAAGTTGCCTAAACAAAGTGATGTCCATGAAGGATCTTTCATCATCTTCATTTGGCACTTTTACATCTTGCTCCATTGGTGTGTCAACACTTTTGCACTCTTCTATCTTAAACTTCTTTGAAACATTTTGAGTGCTACATACCTATGTAACTAGCAATACTTCAGACCCCTAATAGTCCATTTAGTGTTGCGGGCTAAATGGCAAGATACCCTTAGGATTAAAGGTATGTGCCCTTGGATAAGGACAGGCAAGTGACTATACCTTAGTTGGAGGTATGGAGTCACGTGACCCTTGGATAAGGGGTACCCTTAGTATTAAGGGTAGGTGTCTTAGATTAAGGTGCTAGTGTCCTTGGTTAAGGGCAGGTAGGTGTCTATGCCTTGGATGGAGGTATGGAACCTAGAGAGGTGTTAGAAAGTCATTGGATGACTATTTTTCTAAACCTTGGGCCTCAACATTGAACCAGATCACTTTATTGGTCTAGGACCAAAGTATACTTGCACAACTTGGGCAATGGGACCTAGTAGGAGGGTGCCCTTCTAAAGTGTCCTTTGAGTTCCCAACTCCCACAAGAAAGACATTCAAAGGGTCATAGGTTATGGAAGGAGTCTCTTGACATTCCATAAGCCTATGGAGGCTCTTGGAGATTCTTTAACTCCCCTAGGCTTCTCTCTCTCTCATTGGATGAGCATGGAACTCCATAGTGCATTGGAGGGGTCATGAGCCATCGATATGAGGGTAGTAGGGTGCCCATTGGGAGGGAGAGATCTCTCTTGTTTGCTTGGCTTATGCTCTAGTGTTGCTACTAGTGTGTAGAGTGCTTTCTTGTGGTAGTATGCTTGAGGATTGGATCTTGCTTATGGTATGGGACATAAGTAGTGTTTGGATCTCGAGTATGCTATGGAGTGTTGTGGTATGCTTGTGATTTGTTTATGGTTAGCAAGGGGGTGCTAGATAGGTCTTGCTTGGAGCTTGGATCTAGCTATGGTTGGGTGGTGAATAATTGAAGCCAGCTTGTTATCTATCTTTGTGTTTAAAGAGTAGGGACACAGGTGGAGGAGAGATCCTTGGAGGCTTGCAGATCCTCACTTGCAGGTGGAGGCATCCTAGCTTGGAGTTGGGGAGCATCTTGAAGCTTGCAGGTTGCTTGGAGGACATTTGGAGGCTTCCTCACTTCTACTTGTAAAATTGAGCATAGTTTACTTGACTTATAAAGATAAAATCAGATCCTCTAAGCACTTCTATGACATAGATGAAGTGAAGACACCCTAGATCTACCATCTTGAACTCTAAAGATAGATCTAACTTGATTTTTTTAATACCATCAACACTATTTTCACTAATGATGATGTCATCTACATAAGTGAGTAAAAGTACAATACAAACATCATCAAACTTAATGTAAAGAGTGGGATCATATTCACTTTGAACATAAGAAAGTGAAATGAGATAACAATGTAATCTTGAATTCCAAGATCTCGAGGCTTGCTTCAAGCCATAGATGCTTCTTTGGAGATGGCATACTTTGTCCTCCATTCCATGCTTGATGAACCCTTGTGGCTGTTTCATATAAATATCCTCTTCCAAAAAACCATTTAAGAAGGCATTAGAGACATCCATTTGACATATGATCCATCCAAAATGTGATGCAAGTGCAATGATTAGTCTTATTTGTGACATCTTGGCCACGGGTGCAAAAGTTTCGTCATAGTCTATCCCTCTCTCTTGGCATAACCTTTTGCAACTAATCTTGCTTTATGTTTGTTAGCACTCCCATTTGCATTCAACTTAAGCTTGAAGACCCACTTGCATCCTATTACATTCCTTTGAGGTCTATCAACAAGCAACCAAGTTTCATTCTCAATGAAGGCATTATATTCATCCAACATAGCTTTATACATTCTTTGGAGTTCAATGCTTCTTTAATATTAGATGGTCCTTCAAAACTAGATAAAGCATAAGAAGTGGATGCATTACCCTCAGCTTGTTGGCTCCACTTTTGCCCTTGAAGATCTCCTTGGTGTGATAGGTGGGTTTGGTGCTTGCTCCTCCATGAGCACCTCCTCAAAATCAAGATTTTGCTCCTCGGCCATCTTCTTCTTGATTGTTGGAGCACTTGAGCCTTCTTCAAGCATATGCATATGATGTTCATCAAAGATGACATCCCTTGAAACAACAAATTTGTTCAAGGATGGGAGATAGACTTTGTAGCCCTTGCTTGAGCTTGCATATCCAAGCATGATCCCTCTTGTGGAAGATGGATCCTCCTTGGTTCTTGTTTCCAATGGCACATGCACATAACATATACACCCAAAAACTTTCAAGTGATTACGATTGGGTTTCTTGACATACAACATCTCATAAGGAGTTTTGCCATCAATTGCTTTGCAAGGCACCCTATTCACCCCAAAAAGATTTGGGCAAACAAACATCCA
>MU835236.1:0-40759 GCA_029204225.1 Diphasiastrum complanatum | reverse complement strand
GCCTAGTAAGTCCCCTTGGTTTTAGAATCGAAGAGATCTCTAATCGGAGTAGACTAATCTTATTAGTACTCACACAAAACATCAACCACAAGCTGAAGGAGAAGAGAGACTGCAAGAAGCCTATGCTCATAAGCTGGAAACTAAGATATCAATGGAGGTGGGCGCCCATCTACTCTTATAGAGACTGCCCACAATGAAAAGCAAAAGCTATCCTTCTACAATAGCAATTGAAATGCTAATTATGAAGTCTTAACAATAGAAATCTATGCTACTTGGTTAAAATAGATTTCTATACTATTTTATCAAAATTGTAGAAATAGGCCTTCTAGCACGCAGGCTGGCCTTTACAATGAATCAATTAATCCATTAATTCCTAACATGGGGGGCACTTGTATTATTGGTTAATAAAAACGATGGAGGAACTCATCTTTGTATAGACCATAAAAAATCAAACAAGCAAACTATTCAGAATAGATACCCCTTACCTCGAATGGATGAACTGATTGATTGTTTACATGGTGCAAAGGGCCTCACCAAAATCGATTTGAGATCAGGGTATCATCATATTTGAAAAACTAAGGATGTGCCAAAAACTGGGTTTAGGACAAGGTACGGCCATTATGAGTAGTACGGCTCTAGATTTACTATTGTGACTGATTGATCACCAAGCACAAGGTATGTTTGTGATGCGGTTGACCTTTGGGATCGTAAAGCTAGCAATAATGAATGTGAGAGAGAGAGAGAGAGAGAGAGAGAGAGAGAGAGAGAGAGAGAGAGAGAGAGAGAGAGCCTTGCCACATGCATTATCCACATCCCGATGAGGCCCCACTTTTAGAAGTGCAAGCCTCCTTGAACACATGCAAAGTTGTGAGCCTTAACTCTTGATAGATACTGTAATTTTTTATGTGGTAGGCAAGAGAGATATTTTCTTATATGCTTGTTAAGGAACTAACCTTGATCAAGTGAGTACTGGAATGTTGTGCACATCTAGGAACTGCACTTTTGAACATCCCAAGTTCCTAAATATGCACATCGAGATCTGGCTGATTTCCTGGAAGTTTAGCCCAAAAGTGATGCTTGTGGCCAGGCTGAGAGAGAGAAATGTTGAAAAATCTGAGATGAAGATCTTGTAGGACAAGAAGTGCTCCACTTTTGCTTGGGGAGCTTACTCTACTCCTATGCTGGCCTACCTTACAGCATCCTATGCTTGATAAAGACTAAATGACCTGAAAGAAAGGCATCAGCTTGCTGATAAACCAGAAAGAACCACCTTCCCTGGTTTTGACCTGAGGGAAGATGGCTACAAAGACTATGAGGCTACAAATTTTCTTATTTTTATAAGGGTTTCAAACCTCAGTAAAATGCCTTGATTTGAACCGTGTATGCATCAAATATTTGACCATAGCTACATTTGAGCATTGTGCACCGCAGGGTTCCTTTGAATTTATCCTGTACTTGTGGATTTTCTTATTGCTAGTGTTGTTGTTATCCTTGGAAATGTCAGGTGCGGTGTTCTGCTGTCTTTGTGCCTGAACACTCAACATTAAAAGAGGAAAATGACAAGTATATGTTTTCTTACCGAGTTCGAATGAGATTACTTCCTTCACGTGCTGGCCATTCGATGGAGTCGTGCCAGCTTTCTTGCCGCCATTGGGTCATCAAGGCAGACGATCAAGCTGTCAATGAAGTGCGTGGGGAGGCTGTTGTTGGCATGGTAATAAAGGAGTAGAGCTGGCCTAATGAACAAGCTTGGCAGGCAGATGTAAATTTATAATTTTACAGTCATTAACTGGCAGATGTAGCACAGTCAATATTTGTAAACTTATACATTTTCAGTAACCTTCATTGGTGCAGTATCCTCTTCTACAAGAGAATGGTGAAGAGTTTGTTTATGAAAGTTGCACTCCTCTACGATCATGCTCTGGCTCAATTGAAGGAGATTTTACATTTGTTCCAGGAAGGTAAATACATGTCTTCACGTTTTCTTTGTATGATGTGCTCAGTTAAATCTAAAATATTTTGTTATTGGCAGGTAACACCACGTCAAGTAGAAATTATTGATTTTTTTCTGATATATTTCTTGTGACAGCCTTGGGAAACCAAAGGGAGCTGAATTTATTGCTATTGTTGCTCGGGTGCCTTTGCTTGTTCCTCGGTACATCTTTTGAATTTCCTGTGAGCAACAAAGTTCAAACAATCAGGAAAGAATCTTTCCTTTTGTTTCTGTGAAATATTGCTATCTACCCCATCCCATGGCAGTCAACACACTTTTATGGATTTTCCCTTGTCCTGGGGACTTTCTGAAAGGAATACGCTTGGCTGGTCTTATTGCAGATTTTATATGATCTTCAAGCTGTGTAGATTATACCTTGATTTACAATCCAAAGAGAGCCAGCAAGTTAGCATTGGCATTCAGACAACTGACTTGCTGCTATCACCTGTGAAAAATATTCAGACATTATGTACCTACTAGACATGGGGCTTTTGGAACTAGAGAAGGTTTTGCTTTTTGACTGCTGTTTAAATTGCTGTATAGTGCTCAGTTCCTTCAAGGAAAAGTGCTTGAGTCTCTACTCAATGCATCTTTTGACTATAAAAGTTTGTTATTGATTTTTGTGTGTTCTCTCCTGGCTTTCATCTCTCTTGTCAACTGTCTGCTGCTGCACTTTAATCATACAAGCTATTCAAAGGTCTTGTCGTATTGCCACAAAGTTTTCACGCCCTTTGAAGGCTAAATGGTGTTTCTAATACAGTATCACTTACCATATAAAAGTGAGACTCATTTGTTGATACTTAAAAGATTATATTTTTGAAACTTTCAAAAAAATTTCAACTCATAAATGGGATGCTCCTACTGGTGTGTTGTGTGGAGATTTTAAATGTAACCTAATTCTTTTAGTACATCCAGAAAAGCATGTGTGTGTTTGATATTTACTGAGAATCAATAGCCAATTCAAGAACACTATCTGAAACATAGAGAACTTATTTTCTCCTACAAGTCATGAAAACGTTTGTGCAAGATCATCCATAGAACGATGAAGTAGACAACATTATTCAGATTCAGAAGTAAATATCAGTCTCCTACAAATATTAATCAACACAATGCTGGTGTGCTCCTCCTGCAAAGGAATTCACTACAAGAGCTCCTGCAAAGATGCTGACAAGAGTATGGCATGTTGGTTGGTTGACAGCTCCGTTCTTCACCTCGAGCATCGTTACAACAAATTTTTGATTCAAAGGTTTTGCAACCTTTCAAATATTTTGGATCCAGTGCAAGATTTGATCTTTAATCTATTGCTACCCAAAAATTTGAAACTGGTGCAACTAAGTTTTCAAACAAAACATTCAATGCAATTCCTTTTGGAAGCTAGTGAATCTGACAGGTAATTTCAGGAGCTCTTATTGTCTATGCTTCAAAACACATCAATCCATTTTATTCTTTTGATACTTCGCTCAATTCAAATCTTTTAAATTTGGATCCTTGAAACTTGCTTCAAATCTTCTCTATTCAAACTTAGCTGATGACCTCAAGGTGCGTCTGATTTTTTTCACATGGACATGCAATTAAATAAAAAAGAATCCTCAAAACTAAAACCGTCAATTTTTATGAAGGGAGACTATTTGTTTATGCTATTTGGGGCTCCTTTAGGGATTTTTATCAAGACCAGCCCTTGAGCATTTTGAAACTTTTTGAGCCCACAAAATTCCATGTCATTTGAATTAATGATACTACATTTCATTATAAAAAAAGTTAGAATATAAAAACGAAATGTCAAAACTCCTAACCGTCGTCTGTCTGTCTGTTTGTCTGTCTCTCTGTCTCTCTCCATGATATGTCACTCGAGGTTATTTTCCATATTGTCATTGTGTGTCTATCTTGTATGTATGTTTGATGTCGATGATCTTTATACTTGAAGTATGTTTGGAAACAACATACATAACTTGCAGCGCAAGCATGATTTTGAAATGTTTGATTCATAATATGGTTGTAGACAACCCCACGGTGTCAGCTCTGGAGGAATTGAATGATCTAGCATTTGAATAGTTGTTGTTGTCTTGGTATTTTAAAGTTTGAAATAAAATGGAGGAAACTATGCTCATGCTTTTACACGCTTGCGTTTATGGTTTGTCTTAGGACTGAACTTGCAAGCTTGTATACATATGTTCTTTGCTCAAGAATTTGTTTCTTATGGTACTTTTTCCGATATGGGTTGGCAGGGCTTTTTTAGAATCACCCTTCTGTCTGTATTGATGAAGTTTCAATCCTTATATGTCCAAAATTCTTTTCCATTTCACCAAAAACCGCGGAGCTATTTTGTTGGGATTGCTGGCATGGCTCTCGAGAAGATGCAAGATGAAATTGAGATAAAATCATCTTCCAATACGCAGTAGTTTTAGGTGCTCCACTTGGCAAATGGTTTTTGTGCTTTTTTTATTCATGATCTCGACATAGCGTCTCCAGCTTACTCACATGAAGGTGCTGATGTTGCTAATATTGGACCATGGTCAAGGTAGACAAAGATAGTGAACATTTTGTGCGAAGACAACAATGATGGTAGCGAAGAAAATTGCGAGGTACTCAAGATAGGTGGAAATATGTCCATGATAACATATGGAAAAGCTACTGCACGTGGAAGAGCTAGAGCAACAACATACTAAAGGTGATACTAAGAGCATACTCCCACAACAATGTTGTCATAATCAGTGCAACATGAGTATCAATATCCCAATGCTTCTTTGATAGTTATGAGTGGGAAATTGTGTGGTACATTAGCTGCTCATAGTATGTCATGAATTCAACTCTGGTAGAAAAGTTGAATTTGAGCCCACGACGATCATCCCAATACCAATACATGGTTGAGATGGGTGATGCAAAGGGTGTGTAGTTTGTATATGAGAGTTGTGGGCATTCCATCAACTATTATGGTTTATATTAAAGAGTTGGATTTGAGATAATCCAGTTGGCACGATTTGATGTTGAGCTAGGGATTCGTTGGCACACAATGTAGTAGCATTGCATTACTTGAGATAACAATTTGTTCAAGTTTCAGAATGGCGGTAGGCTTCATCCCATCTGTGGCAAGTAGCACGTGGGCCTTTGGTCTCAACCATGTACGTGTGAGTACATGCATGTTTGCTTTTGATGTCCAGTAGTACTAGTGAAAGTAGCCTATGGCATGCACTATCTAGAGATAATAAGGAAAGAGTTTGCAAACATATTAATTGATAATTTGCCCACTGGATTACCTCCTAGTAGAGACATTGAACACAAGATTGTATCAACTCTCCAATCTTGTCTTGTCAATGAACCACCTTACATAATGAGTCCAAGAGAGGAGATAGAATTGAGAACGATAATGGGACTGCAATGTTGTGGACCTTTTTGAAATGCCTTTTCAAAATAGGTTTGAAAGGGGTTGAAACAACAACCTCAGGAAAGAAATGAGACAAAAAAATTAGGGTTTTTCTTGGGGGTAATAATATTTTTGGCCTTATAATATGGCAAAAATTAGTGCTTCCTTTATGTTTAAGCAATATAGATTGTAACACATTTATGTCCAATTTGCATCCAACATCTATGCAATGTTTTCTGCTAGAGAATTAATAGATTAAGTAAAATCATTTTGATTCTTACTTACATGGCAAGCAGAACTTGAGAAGGTTGACTGCACACGACATTAGAAGCGAAGCAAGCTTTGTAAACTACAATTATGCATATGCTTTTTTGAACTATTAAGGAACAGTGATGGAAATCTCATGATGTCTTGGTCAACTAGGGCTGTGAAATGGTTCCTCTTTTACCTAAACTATCTAGGATGAAGTTGAGATTTGTAGTTAAAACTTTCAAGATTTTCAAAAAAAGCCTAGATTTGGTCTTAGATTAAGAATTAAGTTTTGAGCTTTGAATTTCTTTTAAAGGTTTTCCATTGAGATCCATAGTAAACAATTTCACTAGGTGCTAATACTAGGAGCTTGACAATGGACTGAGTGGACTTAGAAAGAAGCTCGTGAGACTGTAAGAGAATGTTCAACCAGGGTAAATCTCGATGCTCAAATCCAAAAGCTTCTTCTGCCATCGCCATTGGATTAGCCAATGAGAATTTGTGTTATACATGGTTGACATCCAAGTGAGTGGGATGAGATTTTAGCGTATGGTTAAAGACCATTGAAAATAGCTTTTAGAGTAGTAGGTGAACGAGCTCTTTCGAATAATGGTGAACAATAGAGTGACATTCCTTCTCAACCAAAGATAAAAGATAATCGGTATTTTTGCACAGAATGCTAAACTTATTATTGATAGCATTATTATCACATGCATTTCATTTTTATAAAACTTTTGCCCACATACTATAAAATATGTCAGGGAATGTGAGTTTGTATAGATTCTTCTTTGAAGTTTAGTGAGAGGAAATAGTCCAAATATTTTAGAGTCTAGATGTTATGGCTATACGTCTCTCTAAGATCTAGTCTTTAAAATCTATGAAATTCCTCTTAGGTGCTCAACTATCATCGTTATATTTTCTCGATGAGTCATAGAGCAAGAATTAGGTTAAATTGTAGGTTTTTATACTAGACTTGGATTTGCACCTATCTTGATGTTTCCGTATCTACTTTTGGAGCTTCGAATCTTGGCACTCCTTTACCAATTCAAGCTGTGCCATACTTTCTTTACAAAGTAAGCAAAATTTTCCCTCAAAATTATCAATTGTTTTTTCTATTGGCTGGTGTGCTAATCAAATTGCTTATTGTTACCGATTTATTCTAGATATATAACTTGCAAAGTATTAGGATTTTATGATTTTTGGAACAAAAGGGGCCTCATCTTTTTAATACTTGACCAATTTATAGAGTTCTTACATTCACGATGTTACATAGCCTACGACAACAAGATCCTTTTTTTTATTTATGTTGTGGTATAAGAGTTTCTTTGTGACTACCATGAATTACAACATTGCTCTGTGGATTTGTTGTGGCACTACTTAGATCCAAGTGTCATGCTCTTATTGTAATACTTGTAATTCCGTTGGAACTCAGGTGACAATTTTGCTTTGAATTTTCATGATTATTGTGATGTTGTAATAGAAGTGCCTAATGATTTAGTGCTCATTGCTACTGAAATACGTTCATGGTTTTGGACAAGGAAATGCTACATAATTTTTTGCTTGATTGATTTGTTACAGCTTTTACTAGTTCATTAGCAAAAGTTACCAGCATCAACAACAAAACTCCTTATGAAGTTTGGCATGGACATAAGCCTAGTGTCAGCCATTTAAAAATCTTTGGTTGTGTATGTTTTGTTCACATTCCTAAACAACTTAGGAAGAAACTGGATCATAGGACAAGTAAATGTATTTTCATTGGCTATCTTGATGAACATAAAGCTTATAAAGTTTATGATCCATCCACCAATGTAGTATTTGTCTCTAGGGATGTGATCTTTCAAACATACATATTATGATTTTAAACAACTATCGATAAACGATGCTATGTCATTTCATCCTATTTTACGTAGCATGGAATGTTCCAACGATGATGTTTCTTCTATAGAAACTACAACTAGAGCTACATAAGCCGATAAGCCGACAGTACCTGTCATCAGACCAGACCAAGCCAGCTTGAGCAGATCCGGAGAAATTCAAGAGAAAGCATCATCACATCCTGGTCAACCAAACGTCCGCAGATCCTCACAAACTCGAACAGTTCATGAGAGGTATACACCTCAATCATTTTGGACTTCATCAGAAGAACCAGAGACCCTAGTCGAAGCAATTAACTCCAAGGATGTTGTGAAGTGGCAAGAAGCTATGGAAAGCGAGCACAACTCACTTTTGATGAACCAGACCTGGTTGACTTCCCCACTCATAAGAGAGTTATCAACAACAAGTGGATCTTCAAGTTGGTTCCATTGCTAAATGGAAAGCACGGCTGGTGGCTAAAGGATTTACTCAAGTCCAAGGAGTGGATTATCAAGAAATTTGTCATCAAGATGCAGTCAATTAGGACTCTGATTGTGTTAGCAGCTGCGAAAGACTCAAAATGCACCAAATGGATGTCAAGATAGCATTTCTCAACGACAACGTCGAGGAAGAGCTATATAACTTCCAACCAGAAGGATTCAAAGTCAAAGGCCAAGAGCACAAAGTGTGCAAGCTGCACAAAGCAATCTACGGTCTGAAACAGGCCGCAAGAGCATGGTTCGATAGAATCAACTCTTATCTCATTCGATTGGGATTTGCAAACAATTCAGTTGACTGCAATGTTTATTCGAAGCATATAGGCACCAATTTATGTCAACATTCCCTGATTCATTGATCGTATATACTATGTACAGTTGTCACAAAAGCCAAATACTTCCAAGTACAACGACTTAAAATCACAACAAGCATTCATCTACATTATGCACATAATGTATTTTACATGCAGACTTGTCCTAAATGCTAGTTCTTGGAAGTCCTTGAAGATGGCCAAGTCTTCAATGACTTCAAATTGTTGAAATTAACATTTGAACTTGAAATTATGATAGGATTGGCTACCCTTTGCTGGAGATTAGCCGGAAGTCCATTGTAGTCGTTCTTCAAATAGTTTGGCTATCTAAGTTGTGATTCTTGCAAGTATCAGATGAGCAGACGTAGAACCAAAGTTGGTTTCATCTGAACCTAGATAAACGATCAATAATCGTGCAGGAAGAATCTTGAAATAGAAATCAATCATTCACCAAGGAGACAACTGTGGACTTAATTTCCAACACTTACCACCATTGGCCATGTGAATCACTTTCTTGGTGGCTCCACTATCAATCCACCATGAATCTTTGTCACCTTCACTTGATATTGGACTTGAAGAACATATCAAGAGAGAATCACAACCACTTAGATCCTCATCATTAGTAGTAAAGTTGATTTGCTTGCTACCTTCTTCTCTTTGCTTCTTCAAACATTCATTAGCAAAATGTCCTTTGATGTGGCAATAAAAGCATTTTAAATTGGATCTATCTTTCTTTTTGCCAAAAGAAGAAGTCTCACCTTGATCTTGCCCTTTAGATCATTTGCTTTTACCTTTTCCCTTGAGTTTGCCTTTGATGAATATGGCCTCCTCTTCATAATGAGATGTTGATGTGGATCCACCTCTTGCTTGAATTTGCCTTTGATGAACATGGCCTCCTCTTCATAATGAGATGTTGATGTAGATCCACCTCTTGCTTGAAGCCTAAACTCCTCATTCTTCAAAATCTCTTAAAAATCCACAATGCTTGGCAAGGTTCTTTGAATAGCAAAGCTTTGAACAAGGTTAGCATGATCATCCAACAAGCGATTAAGAGCAACTTGAACAAGTTCTACCTCCTTAATGCTCTCATCAATACATGCTAGCTCATCATTAAATGCTTTAACTCTCAACACAAAAGCATGCGCACTCTCTTCCTTCTTTTGCATACTTTGAAAGATTTGCCTTCTAAGAGAAGTACTCTTGATGTAGACTTGGATTCATAAAGCTTCTTCAAAACTTCCCAAGACTCAAAAGATGACGTGCACCTACCAAATTTCTTGATATTTCTACCTACAAAGCATTTAAAGCTTATGATCCAATACATGCAGAAATACACGTAAAAGGCCAACATGTCTTACCTACACAAATACTCATAAAAGGCCAGTTGACTGTCTCTACAAAAATACACAAACTGCCCACAGACAGAAATTGCAAACAACCGCAACACCCTTGCAAACGGTTTCAACGAAGGCACCACGAGCAACCGTAAAGTCCTGCATACGATCCATTATGTCAAAGTAAACCGAACGCAACCGCAACCGCAATGCACCGCAAGGGTCAATGTTACGGTTATAAGCAAAGACCAATGAAACACAACCGAACCGAAGACAACTGCGAAAGCAAAGAAATGAAGACCATTGCAACAACTCCGCAAGGACTCACATACGAAGACCAACGGAAGGAGTCAACCGCAACGTGCACCGCAAACCGCAACACTCCAGCCTACGGTCCATTGTGATGCTTTAACAAACCAAAGGAAAGCCAAGTTCAACACTTACGATCAAGAAGTGAAGACCACGGCTCACGACGAGAAGCCGCCAAGACACCGCAAGATGAAACTTGTGGTCGCATGCGAAGTAAACCGAAGGCAACCGCCAAGCTGGAGCTTGCGATCACCTACGAAGCAAACCGAAGGCAGTCCGCAAAGGAACCTGATTGAAGGCCATCGCAGAGTCAACGAGTACGGTTCACAACGGTTCTCTCCTCATGACGGTTCACAACGGTTCTCTCCTCATGACCGAAAAAGGACCGCTCATGACCGCAAGGCACCATAGAAAATGATTGCGGTCACAAACGGCTGCAAAGATGACTGCAAAAACGACGGATCTTCACAACCCAGTACAGGGAAGATCAAGCAAAGTACCAGATGCAGAACAAGATTGCATTTGCAGTCGCATTTCGGTTCTCTTTCCTAGAATCCATGACAGAGTGCATTATCTGACATCCCATCAGTGGATTCAGTCATAGACGTTTCATATTCTATCAGATCCAACACAACAATGTGCAACAACTCATTCATCTCAAGGAGAGACTCCATTCTCACCTTCCAAGTAGAATGGTTGCTTGAGGTAAGCCTATCATTGCTTTCCAACATAAAGCCTCAACTTGTGGTTGCCATGTTGCAATGGCCTGATATTCTCTTTCAACCTGTTCCAATGCACAAAGCACTCTCTTGAATGTCAACAAATGAACTCAAGAAGAAATCACAAAGATATGGAACCTCACAAATCTCTTTCTTGCACCAAACCTAGCAAAATCAACACATAGAATGGACTTTACTTGATCAACACATAAGAGATCCAAATCAATTTAGGGTTTTGACAAAAGTACAAAAAATTTAATCTTGCAAATTCTACATGCAAATGCTACAAACTTGATATAGAATCATGTGGCCTTCAATGAGACCTTCCTAATGCAACATCTCCAAAGTTTCAAGAACATTGTGAGCAATTTGGCATCAAGAAGGAGATCACGTGGCATGAGTTTGTTGAGAAAACTAGCCAATAAACCTGAGATTGCAGCATGATCACCATATCCATGTCACAAATTTCTTGATTGAAAAGCATTTCCAAACATCGAGAAGAGCTTTCCACCATTTGAGCACTTTTTGCCATTAATTTCTTCCATCCTTGAAGAACATGATTGATCCCAAAGCTTCTCCTCCTTGAAAATAGCTTCAACTCAATGAGGAAATCAAGAGTCCTTTTGACTCATAAGGATCACAAAGATCATGTCGGAGAAATGAGAGGATCAGTTCGTTCAATTCTCTCGGTGCATGCACTACTGGTGACTTAGCAGGCGAACACAAGAACATAATAATTTTAGAGCTTTTAATGCGCGGTGGTAGCGGAAGCAATGAGAAGACAACCAAACAAATCAATCAGATGGTCAGATAGAACATAGAAAAGCATTGTAGTTTCTATTTTTCTGCATGATCATTGTTTTTTTGAAAATTCTGGCACACCTTTTATTCCTTACGTTTTTGCTAGTCATTCCTTGGTCTATTGTCATCCTTCTAAAAATTGGTCGATCTATCTAATATGTGGATCAACCAAGCTGTTGGTCAAAGTGGCAACCCGAATTTACTGCTTTTAGTTGGAAGTCAGTTCACTTATTTGATCTTCGTGAGGTTATCTTGGCTGTCGTTTCCTCTGCTTCATGTATGCTCCATTCTTGCTTGAACTTGTTTCTTTCTTATAATGTATTCCCTGTTTATCGATTCTTTTCCTTTGGCTTCTTGATCATTTTATTGGGATTGCTTTGATAGATTTTGATGGGCTATCTACGTTCTGTTGTAGGTGCAAGGTTGTTTAATGTTTTTTGCATTTTGCATTGTTTAGGATTTTGGAACTTTTCACTTTGACTCTTGCAACCTTACACCTACAATATTCACTTGTTCCGGGGCCTGCAGTTTGTGTTGGTTCTTATCAATCATGTGCTCCTTAACTAGGTCTTCTCTTGTTGTTTCTTCCAAGTGGTAATTTCTTTCTCTTCTTTTGTTTTGGTCTTAGTTGCTATCTTTTCACATCAAGTTAGCATATTATATAATAATTTGGTGACAGATTCTATAGCGCATTTGTTGGAACTTGACTTAATGCTCTACTTTGTCCTTGAATGTGAAGAAATATGTTGGCATTGTGAAGACAAAATAGTTTAAAGATGGTCTGAAAGCATTCTTCCTGTTCATAAAGCGCTCTAAAACTATATAATAGATTCTTATTGTCCAGTGATCTGTTATTAAGCAATATAGTACTGGTGACATTGAAAGCTTGCTTGCATATAGTTGAACTGTAATATGAAAATCTACCGCTATTCAAGATTATATCAATCAACGACTAACATGTTATACATGTTAGGATTGCTTTCTCTTCTCATAAGGAGCTCTGCAAAAATGGATCAAGTACATAGTATGCCCTGTAAAAAATCTGTATAGTGGCTTCCATTCATAAACATCCGTTTGGACTCGCATAATGTCAAAAACCTAAGTTTTATAAGTGAATTTTTTGCAAGCTAGTCGCATCAAGTGAAAAGCCCAAGTTCACTCAAAAAATTTGCTAACAATCCATATACAAATTGTCAAACCCTTCACCATTTGCCAAACAATCCCTTCACAAATTGTCAAACCCAAGTTTTGAGACAAGTTTTAAGCCATACACTCAACATATATCCATTTTAATAATTTCAATATATGCGAATGGTCTTTTCTTTTGCAAATTTCAAAGTTCAAACTAGTCCATCGCATCACAATGTATGGGTAGAGTGGTTGACTACGACCAACAAGGCGCAAACTCAAATCCCAATCACTGTGTAGTGACATCTAAACTGCATATTTCGAAATTGCAAGGAGACAAGCATAATTTCCTTCTTGCAAAATTTGAAGTTGAAAATTGCGGGGAAAATGCCAACAAAACAATACTAACAGCTCTGACTATAACAAGTACAAACAATTTGGAAGAGATCTTTCTGCATCCAATCGACATTATTTCATTGATTTGAGATGGATATATGTTTAGCCTATGTTTTAGATTATAAAATGCCCTAGGGATACAAATTCATGTATAGACACATAAGAGTTGTCAAACAAAAATGAGAATAAAGACGAGTATATGCCTAGCTATAGACAATGTGTATATGCCTACCTGATCGCCTATAGAGTGAAGATTAATAGTGGTTTGTTTGCAATACAACATTGTTTCTCCTATAGCAAGGTTTGTAGTGTCCTCAAATTAGGCAACTAACTATCTTCAAGCTTTATCAAAACATACATCACATCTACCATTTCCAACAACATTAAGATCTACAAAGTGAAAATCTCAATGAAAGCTACAAAGTATATACATGTTCACATTAGAAATCAATATGCTTTGTGTTACTTATCTTATTCTCTCATTGCAATCAATTTTGCATACATTGTCAACTCATCTCGAAAATTCAGGATTTACTGAAGATGATCACATATATTAATAGGTCAATTATTAACCTCAATTCAAGGCTAGAATTGCCTTGCTAGTTTTGCACTGATGCTAGTTCTGGACAGGCCAAAACGGCCAGTGACCTGTTTGTGTGCTTCCCAGTGTCTCAAAATCTCAACAACAGCATAATGACTTTGACGAAGTGCCACATCAACTGCTCGTTTACCGTATTCATCTTGAATGGATGCAGATGCACCGGCTCTCAAAAGGTTGACTACAAACCACAATGAAGCTCTCCTGGCAGCAATATGGAGCGCAGTTTGGCCATAACGATTTTGGGCATTTAAAAAACATGGAGATACTAATTCAGCTGGACAATAAGGTGTTGGAAGTGATTGCTTGTTTGCTTCGAACTGTGAAAAACTGAAGTCAAAGTCAGCCCCAGCAGCTTTTAACAGAACTCTTGCTACATCTTGCCTGTCTGCCACTGCAGCTGCCATGAGAGGCGTCCATCCATCACCTGAAGCACAGAATACTTGATAATATCTTAAAAGCCATATCAAACAGATATCTGAGCTTTAAGAAAAATGATAACATTGTAAAAACATTCTGGATATTTTTCCAACAAGTGGAGAGTGACAAGCTTCTAGTCCTATACACAAACAAACAATTGAATGCTCGGAAATGTGAAAAATTCCACAAAAGCTATCAGCTATACACATCACCAGATTAAAAAAAAAGTCCATAAACAGCCTGCCTATGTGTCAATTCAGAGAACAAAATTTACAGGGTCATGAACGGCTCAGTCATTACTATCACCTTCTCAGTATTAAATAAGAAACTTGAAAATCAGCTATTCTTAACCTTGTTTAACTAAAACCTCAAAGACTTTGTTTACCAACCAAAATTCCAAATACACCAAATGCAGATAACTGGCTAATGTAAGTGCTCAGTAGAACAGAACCTTTAGAACTCAATTCCAAAGGGCTATGCACTATCATAAGGGATTCAAGGATATGTCGAGCACAATACCAAAACATAGCAAAATAAAGCAATGCTACTCCTCCATTCATCAATGTAGCTGCCCCTTAACTCTAGTCCTCCATTCATCATGAGTGATTCATGTAGCCTACCATCGTCCCAGATGTGTCTCAGCTTCTAGCATCACTGACTCACACCTAAAGTCATTCCTTGATGCACAAACCATTTCCACTGTGTATGTATGGGGTCTGTTCCATGAGGTGTAATCTGTTCCTGTTCCAGGGAGTCTCGACTTCCTTACTCCAGTCCACTCTGTGGGATTCACTGCCATACACTAGTTTCTGCTCTTATATTTTCAAGAGTCCTGCAGAAAAACAATTTGCACTAAAGAGAATCTAGTCTAGGGTGGACAACTTTCGAGGGCTCTGACACACAGACTGGCTCCAAGGTGATATGGTCCTTACCAAGTCCTAGAAAGTTGAATACTATCACTTATGACCTTCCACTGCATGTTACTACCAGGGCAAGTGATGTTTCTAATCTTAGTTTGCTCCATACAAGTCGAGGCCTATGATCCTGAGATGCTTGTGTCAATTCTGAGCTATTTCCAAAAACCAATCAAAATAGTAGAAAACCAAAAAACATGCCGGTGCCATTCCTATGCTTTGCCGGCTTAGGGTGCCGGTTTCATTAGTGACTAAGTTGACAACATTTTAGATGTACTAATCAGTGAATCGATGCATAATGAATCAGTGAATCAGCAATACCTAGGTATTCTCAGGGATAAGTAGGCTCCTACAGTAAATAAATTTTTTTGCAAAAATTACCAGAAAATCCCCCATCAAAAGGCTTGTTTTTGACACCCATATCCCCAAAAAAAAAACATGTTCTAGTGCATTTATGCAGGTTGCTCCAACTTCTGCTGAATGCCTCTCAATGTGGTAGTTATATAGTAGCGACCACCATCTGAGAGAGTGAACAACCAAAGGACCCTGCAGTTGGGGGCTTCGCCCCCCAAACCTCCCACCGGGGGGCTACCACCCCCCGAACTCCCCAGGACTTCTATAGAAACTGTAATCTAGCCATCTCATAACCATCATGGTCTCACAATAGACCCTATACTAACAACCGTGCTCAATAATGGCTTCTCATAACGGGGGCCATACAGATTTGAGCTCACGGTTAACTAATGACTACTAAACTGAGAGGTGCATTATTTAGTTGTCTAACACATTTTGTAGCTGAAACTACCGACAACCTGCATAAATGCACTACTCTCGTCAAGAACTTCAAGCTGATACCCATATTGCCCACTAAAATTTTAAAAAATATATATATATTAATTTTTCTTTTTAAATATTAAAAAATGGTACCGCCTTGGTACCGCGGATATGAGGGCGGTACCGTACCGGCGGCACCACCATTATGGTACCGGCGGTACCAGAGGGTTCTATGATATCTCTCTCTCTATACATAGTACATACATACATATACATATATATATATATATATATATATATATATATATATATATATATCATAGAAGCCCATGGTACCGCCCAAAAATCCGCAGTACCAAAGCGACAACTTTTTTTAATATTTTTAAAAAAAAAAATTTAATTTAAAAAAAAAAAATTACTGGGCAATATGGGTATCAGCTTGAAGCTCTTGACGAGAGCAGTGCATTTATGCAGGTTGACGGTGCTTTCAGCTACAAAATGTGCTACTGTGAGACCATGATGGTTATGAGATGGCTAGATTACAGTTTCTATATAGCATCGAGTCTTGGGGGGTTCGGGGGGGGTAGCCCCCTGAGAAAAGGGGGGTTCGAGGGGCGGTAGCCCCCCGGCGAGGGGTTTGGGGGGTAGAGCCCCCCAACGGCGGGGTCCGGGCCCGACGATACGACCTCTTCATGATTTGGCCTTCCAACTCCCTGAGCAAAAACACACTTTTTGGTGTTTTGCATCCCCTTGGTCCTTTGGCTGTTCGCTCTCGTCAGAACCGACAACCTGCATAAATGCACTGCTCTCGTCAACAGCTTCAAGCTGATACCCATATTGCCCACTTAATTTAATTTTATTTTTTTTAGAATTAAAAAAAAAAAATTATATATTATGGTACTGCGGATCAGTATGGATCCGCTATACCAGTGTGGATCCGCGGTAAAGGGATCCGCAGATCCTGGTACCGCTAGACCTATGATATATATATATATCATAGGTACCGCGAGACCATACTGGTACCGCGGTACCATGTTAGTACCTCAGTACCACGATATAATAATTTATTTATTATTTAATATTTAAAAAAAAAAATTTAACCTAAACTACCCGCCCCCCTCGCTTCTTCTCTCCCAGTATTTTTCCAGCCCATCACTGCCCTGCCATTGCTTCTGTTTTTTTTGCCCTGCCTTTGCTCGCCCCTCTTCTGATTTGCGTCGCCCTTCGCCCACAGACTGCCCTGCCTTGCATCTGTTTTGCCTCGCCCTGCCTTCGCTACCTTCGCCCATTCTCAACGTCTCTCCAACAGTGAACCCTGCTGTTTTTTTCCAGCAATCCATCCTTCCAGCTTTAGCTTCATCTGCATTTTTTCCCTAGTTTTCTCCATCACAATGGTGCAATCCGACCTTTCTGGCGAGGTAGACGTTGTTAGGCGGGTTGCCGACAAGACCAACAAGACCGATCAGAAGATCGTGCGTTGCCAATACTGCCTCGTCGAATTTGCTGCGTCCCTCACTTGCCTTAATGGCCATCTGCTCGGTGCACGCGCGAAAAATGGTGCCCCTTGTGGCAGCATGTCCGTCCCCGACAGGCAGCGACTACTGGACACCTACGGGCCGCAACTCGTGGCGGGGGAGAACACCATTTCGGAGGGTGTTCTCCGGTTTTGCACCGCTCCTTATGTGGCTGACCCAGAGTTGTTGCCTGCTTGGCTGGCACGCACGAGGAGAGGGAGTCCATCCTCATCCCATCCCATTGCCTCTCATCCCCCTCAGACAGTTCCGCCACACGCACCCCCATCTGCACCCATTCCGGTGGATCCCGTCCCATCACGTCCGCTAGTTGCCACTGCAGTTCCAACACCACGTCCTGTGGCTCGCACGCCCCCAGTTTACGATTTTCTCATGGATTCTCCGCCACCCGAGCAGGCCCAGGATGCTACTGACGAGGCCTTCAAGGATGTGGATGAGATCCCTTCTTCCTTCCCTTCCCATCCAGATGACCTCCTAGCTAGCAGTTTTCGTATCCCATGCCAGATCTTGCCCCTCCACCAGTGCACCCCACTTATGCTGCTACACCCATCCCTGCTAGTGCATCCCACTCTCCCCATTCCACGTCTACAGCCGATGCATCCACTAGCGCCCAACCTGTCACGTCATCGTCCATTCCCGTCACGGTTGGTCCACCATGCTGGAGGTCCACCACCCGTCGCCCACTAGGTAGAGCCCTTGTGCAGCAGACCATTCGCGGCGCGCATCAGCCACACATGGACAGAGAGGCCATACAGGCCGTGGCCAGTTTGGTTTACGAGCTGAACCTACCTTTTGCCATCACCGATTCTGAGCCCTTCAGAAGGGCATTCCGCCTTGCACAGTCTGTCAGCCCTAGCTGGAGAGTCCCTGGTTCAGAGGTTGTCCGTACACACATGCTGAGAGATAGGGTTGAGTCCTTGTCTAGAGAGATGGAGCCTCTATGCCGCCACTGGGCCACATATGGATGCAGCATCATGTCCGATGGCTGGACTGATGTCAGGAGGAGGCCGATCCTCAACATCTTGGACTCCAGCTGCATGGGTACACAGTTTTTGAGAGCCGTGGATTGCAGTAAAGGGGGGAGAGTCATATTTGCAGAGTTCAAGTACGACGTCATTAGGTCTTCCATCATGTCCATAGGCACCCAGCATGTCGTTACGGTGGTGACGGACAATGCCACCAACTGCATTCAGATGGGTGTCCTGCTAGAGGCCAAGTTCCCTCACATCGTCCATACCCCCTATGCAACGCACGACATAGACCTTCTCATGGGGAACATAGGTGCACTTCCCTGGGTTAGAGCCATCGTCTACGAGGCCCTCTTCCTGGTGACTTTTGTCACCAGAAAGAGGCGTGTTCTTGCCATGTTCCGGGTGTTCAGCCATTTGGACCTCCGGAAGCTAGCCCCCACACGCTTTGCTTTCGACTTGGTGGTGATCGACCGTCTGATCAGGTAAGGGCACAACTTCTACAGATGGTTGCCAGTGATCTTTGGCGTGCCAGTACGTTTCAGCACACTGAGGATGGGGAGCACTTTTCTTCCACGGTGAGGGGAGACCAGTTCTGGAGGGATGCGCAGACATTGTCAGGACTGCTTCAAACACTCTATATTGTGCTCCGCATGGCTGACAGCGAGGGGTCCACACTTGGACTGGTGTATGAGCTCATGGACCGGATCGGACAATTCCTGCAGCTGCCCATCTTGCAGCCAGAGAGGTAAGCGGTACAGTGTGGAAGCAGCTCCCCATTACCTGGTGGACCATGTTCGGTAGCACCTATCCCTCCATACAGCGTCTTGCACTACGGGTCCTTTCACAGGTATGCATCTAATCTCATCCTCTTGTTGTGTTTCGTTGACATTCCACCCGTGCACATGTGCTGAACCATTTCATTGCACATACCACAGGATTGCGCTGCCTCCGTGTGTGAGCGTAATTGGAGCACATGGGCCCTCGTTCACACGAGGAGAAGAAAAACAGGCTGTCAGTGAGTCAGCTAGAGCGGTTGGTGTTCTGCAGCACCAATGCACGTCTCGCCAGGAGATTGCCGACCATTACGAGCGCATTGCAGGTGATGGGCTATTCTCCCATAGCATGTTGGTTGACGTCTCACTAAAATGTAGGCTTCAATTTTTGATCAAGTTGTTGTCCTGACACGCTCAATTTTGACCTTGCAGACAAAGATATCTGATTTGGAGCGCCAGGTTGACTTGCCTACGGACAACGTCCATCCCATGCTTGCAGATGACTGGGGCACACAGTTGATGGCAGAGAGACAGAGAGGGAGCTTGCTGAGATGAGAGAGAGAGCTTGGGCTTGAGCATAGAGAGCCTCCATTGTATGAGGCAGATGAGCCAGTGTCAGAGGATGAGCATGATGAGGATGAGCCCATTCGGGTTGTGTTTGCCAGATCAGAGAGGGATGAGGCAGATGATACAGGTGCAGGGCACACGCCACGGGCAGGGGTCACAGGTGCATCACGTGGCAAAGGTGGGGCACATGGCACAGGTTATACCGTGAGACAGGCAGGGCACACAGGGGGGGGCCAGTGGCATACCTACCTATGTCGACATGATGGAGGAGGCTCTTGATAGAGGGCAGAGTGATTTAGATGCCGGTCCCGCAGCTGCTTGGATGCGTGCAGTACAGAGTCATGGCCGTTACTACGACATCACACCGGAGGAGGCACCAGATGACTTTGATTGCACAGATTGGGAGGCTATGCAGGGTCTACAGGGTGCACAGGATGAGGCACGGGTTGATTCAAGGGATGATGCACAGGATGATTCAGGGGTTGGTGCATAGGATGAGGCCCAGAGACCAGAGCATTTGTATTCAGATGCCCAGCTAGACGACTTGATTGCCACATTGGATTCAGAGGCTCAGCAGATGCCGAGTGTCAAGGCACCCCCTTCATCTCTTGCCAGCATGCCATACACAGAGTCCCAGCCAGAGCAGCCGCATGAGGTGCCTACAGTTCCTCTAGTTCCAGAGGGTATATGTGCGCCGCACAACTCCTCCAGTGCCACCGATGCCATTTAAGCCTGCACCCCCTCCATCGCCGTCCACTTCTGCAGCACCAGGTCTCCATGGCCGGCCACCATTTGTGCCCAGGTTTTCTCTTGCAGCGCCCACATCCACAATGGCTCCTCCAGCAGCTCCTCCAGTGGCTGCACCCACTTCACATCCTCCTCCTTTGGCAACACCCACTCCACTGGCTCCCCCTTTGGCAGCACCCAGGATGTACCAATACTGGCAAGCGCAGCGCCCCTTTCAGTACATATCGCCGCTGTACTTGCCTCCTGCTCGCGTTGCACAAAAAACAACTATATATTGATTCAGCCGTTGTATCAAGATAACATTACATATTCCGTCTTTTTTTTAAGCAGCCATCTAGTTATTTGCCACACCCTTAACTGCCGAAAACTACATAGCAACAGTCCGCCACCTACGGCTGGACCTTATCTATTCTAAACATTCCTATTGATCGTCCACCGACTCCTCACGCTTGTCAGGTGCATTGTTTTGTCGCTCTCGCTCTGCCTCCCAGTTAGCCCGAGCTGCCTCCTGGTTAGCCCGACGTCTGCCCGCCCTTTCCCTGACCATAATGAGCTGTGAAGTTCATTCCAATTTGCTCATCCAAATCCAGCTCGACAACGGGTGCAGGGGCCACAACCGGGGCGGGTGGCTCCGGTTCCGGATTTCTCTGCCGAGTCTGTCGCAGCATCTCTGCAATGTCTGCCTCTTGCTTCCGATGTCTTTCGTTGTGCCTTCGGATATCTTCCTCGAGCTTCCTCCTGGCTTCGCCCTCGGGCTTCGGTGGTATGCGCTCTGCCATCTCGATCGACTTTCTCCTCACAGCACCCTGGTCCTCGAACACCCGCTCACAGCACCCTGGCTCTCAAACAGCCTCTCACAGCCTGTCACTGGCTATCACTGGCTCTCTCACAGCCTCTGAAAATGCCTCTCACAATGGCATTGTGAGTGCTTACTTATCCCCACAGCTTGATTCATTTTCAATGGTAAACTCGTAAGTAATTGTAAACATTCGATCTTTTATGGCCATGTGGATCCCCATCATCCCTCCATGTGCCTCTGTACCTGCCCCCATGTGATGCTTCCCCCCTGTATTGCTATCCCATTGGCCCCATGGTCTGCTCACCCACAATGCCCATGTGTTGTTGCACCAGTCCCCTGCACCATGTAATGTACCCTCTTTTTTTTCCATTTTTTAACCTATTTTGGTAGGTAAAAGGCAATAATTAAACATTAAAAATATTAAAAAAAATAATCTTAAAAATGGTACCGCCCTGGTACCGCGGATCCCAGGGCGGTACCGTACCGGCGGTACCATTGTTATGGTACCGGCGGTACCAGAGGACACTATGATATATATATATATATATATATATATATAAGTTGCAGCGAATCGAAAAAAAAAAAAACTAGAAAAGCAGTCCTCTCTCCAGCTTAGACTTTACACAATCTGAGTGCCTCGTTTAACGAGCATCTCAACTAGTTATCAACCACAAGTTGAAAGAAAAGTTGGACTATTGTTTTGAAAGGTGTTGAGTCTCCTTCACCTTCTTCTTCTTCTTCTCATGCACATAAAAGACCATAGGCTTTGTACAAAATAAATTGAAGTTTCCATCAGGTGTATAGAATGTTGATCCCACTTGGGCCATAACTTTGGCAGTAAAAAAAAATGTCATCCATTTTGTGAGAATGACATCTCACCTAACTGCCTAGAATTGGACCTGAGAATACTGGAATCATAATCCTCTTATTTTTCTCTTCTACTGATACCCATATTTATAGTTTTTGCCAAAAAACAATGAGCTAGACTTCCCAACTGCTCGGAATTTGACCCTAAGCCCCCTAACTGCCCCAAGCTCTAAACCTGAAACTACTGGAATCGTAATTGTCTTTTTTTTTTTCTCTTTCTACTGATACCCATATTACGTGTCTTTTTTGAGATTACAAAAAAAAAAAAACGTTTTGCTAGAAAACCCGCAAATCACTGGTTTTTTGGCCAACCGATTTGCGAATAGCGATTCGGATCGTAATCCAATTCATGATTCGTGAATCGCCAGTGCAACTATGTGTGTGTGTGTGTGTGTGTAGGGGTTATATAACAGTGGGCATCACATAGTGCTAATTTGTCCAAATTCCTAATTCTATAACATATCATCCAAGGGGATATCCAGTCAATACATATTAGATGCTAATCCATACATACTGAAAACATCAAAAACACCTTCCCAGTGTATGTGTGTGTGTGTGAGAGAGAGAGAGAGAGAGAGAGAGAGAGAGAGAGAGAGAGAGAGAGAGAGAGACCATATGCATCTGCGTCTTGCCAGTTGACATCATGCTTCTTGCAATGTAAAAGCATGCTCTCCACTGCTGCACAATGACCTCTCAATGCAGCTATGTAAAGAGGCGTCTCCCCGGCTCTATTCATTGCAAGTGCATTAGCACCTCCTTTTAAAAGAAGCTCGCACACAAGCGCATGTCCACATTCTGCAGCTATAAATAAAGCAGTGGCACCAGCAGAATCTTTCATTCCTGCAGTGAGAGCACCAATGGCTAACAGGCTTGAGACCATTCTGTGGTTACCCAATGAGGCAGCTACATGCAGAGGAGTCCTTTTACGAATATCTACACAGTTAGCAGCAGCACGAAGAGCAAGAATGGCTTGCCCAAGCTCGATTTCAAGAATCTTTGTTGTTCTTTGGGTTGGACAAGCATAGAGATAATGATCTGTATAATAACGATGAAGAGAATCCTGAAGATACCCAGCAGTTCCAGCTCTACTCAACATTCCGAATTTATTCATCTTTGAGCCCCCTATAATGGACGCCACCAAAAGGGCTGTATTTTCATCACAGAGATCCCATATCTGAACGCCCTTGCGAACATGTTCCCTGAATCAGACATATGTGCCATGACATTCAAGATAATAATGCTTAAAAGTTCTGTGAGTATAACATATGCATAAATGAGTGATTGAAGACCAACTTTGGGGAATAATTTTCCCTCATCCAACCAAAACGGCAAAGATCCAGTACCTCAATGTTTGATAAACAGTGAACGTAAAAAAAGTTATTTCCAGAATCTTTAAGTTCTTCAGAGAATTGGCCAGGCTCAGAAGGGCCGCCACAGCACCATCAACCATTTCTTGATTCAAGGCTTCAGCTCTGCATAAACCTAGACCTTCCCCCGAACCTCCTAATAGCAAAAATTCCAAAAGAGGACAAGTTGCTGCCTGCAAAGATACACTATATGCTTCAATCATAAGTCAGGCAACATGCAAGAGTGAAAGATAAGCTTGTGTGTGCTCGTTAAACAACAGCCCAAAGAGTCTTGACGGCAGCAGCAGATATACATATTGTAACTCTTAAAAGTGATACTGATCAGAAATTCTCAAAAACAATGGATATACCATCGTCGCTAATTCAAATGCTCCAAGGCTGCCACAATTATGAAGGGCAAGAATCCTAAGCCCAGAGTTGCCATTTTCAAGAGACCTTACAGGTACCACAATGTCAGCTACCGTATTGTTCTCCTGCACATCTAGTAGCGGAGATTCTCTTGGCAGATCAAGCCTATCCAAATGGCTCAATAGTATGCAGTGCAGCCGAGATCCATCTGCTGCAGCTGCAGCAAGCAGATTTCCAGCTGCAGTAGGCCCAAGCCTGAAACAACGCTGAAGGCTTAAAGCTTGTGGGCCAGATCTAACAGAAACTGCCAAAGCATCTGCAACAGCAGAAGTCCTGTATCCATCTCCAATATACAAGGGAAAGAATTAGAAAGAACTCAATTTCATCTCATAACTTAAATGTACAAGATAGTTTATATTGACTTTAGAGATTCCCCAGCATGCAGAGAGGTTTTACGAACCTTGTGAAAGATAACCTGCATCTTGATTACATTCATAAGACAAGTCATTGAAATTACATTACTTATGTTGGCACAACCTCCAAACACCTAAATGCTCCTGAGTGAGCTTGTAATCAGATTTGGACATTAGAATTGTTTGTTGACCAATTTCATTTCATAAACTTACAGATTTATGAAATGTACTTCAACATTCTACTGATACTGTAGAGTGGAAAAAAACCATACAACTTCCACTTCCGCTAACTTGTGAATGCCTTTCTTCACTTCTACTACTGGCTGATTGCATTTCATCTATACTGATTTAGCATAGAAGCAATGATTTCCAACTACGTAGTACGAACACAATAAAACACCGCCAAATGTAACAAATGGCTGCACACCGACCAGATTCAATAGGTTCACATTCACACTTCAGGTTCAAGTTTTTCTAAATTGAAAGCAAAAAGACTCATCTCCCAATGCAGACTCGCAAACTCACTTAAGAATGGTTGCAGTCCTGACTCGCATTGAATCCAGGACTTGCAGCAAATCACACTTGCATAAGAAAAGAAAGAGGAAATATACATATAAATATGTATATGTATATGTATATATCATAGATCCAGCGGTACCAGGATCCGCGGATCCCGGTACCGCGGATCCATACTGATCCGCGATACCACAATATTTAATATTTTTATATATATATATATTTTTTGCCTTAATTTCCCCCCTCGCTTCATCTCTCTCCCTGCCCATCGTGCTGCTGTCCGCACCCTCTTCCTGCTGTCCGTGCCCTCCCTGCTGTCCGCACACTCCTCGCCATCACACTGTCTTCGCGTTGCACAGATCGCTTCCACCCCTGCTACTGCTACTTCGGCCATTGCTGTGGATTTTCCAGCCTTCTGCCTCCTATCACACTCACGATCATCTCTGCCTTTTTTCCCCAGTTCCCTCTATAGAAATGGTGCATTCCAACCTTGCCGAACTGTGGGGCGAGGTGGACATTGTCAGGCGGGTTCCTGACAAGTCCAACAAGTCCGGTGCAAAGATCGTGCGCTGTCAATATTGCCTGGTCGAGTTCAGTGCCACCCTCACTCGCCTTAAAGGCCACCTACTCGGCGCACGCACCAAAAATGGTGGCACACTGAATGCTGCCCTTTGTGGCAGCATGTCCGTTCCCGTCACGCAGCGACTTTTGGACACCTACGGGCCATGTCTTGTGGCGGGGGAGAACACCATTTCGGAGGGTGTTCTTCGGTTTTGCACCGCGCCTTACGTGGTTGACCCCGAGTTGCTGCCTGCTTGGCTGGCACGCTTGAGGAGAGGGAGTGCATCCTCGTCTAGTCCCTTTGTCTCTCATCCCCCTCAGACAGTTCCGCCACACGCACCCCCATCTGCACCCATTCCGGTGGATCCTGTCCCATCTTGTCCGCCAGTTGCCACTGCGGTTCCACCACCACCTACTGTTGCATACACAGCTTCTCCTCTTGAAATTGCATTCTCTAGAGCATTTCCATGAAATTGGATGTATCTACTTGTTACTAGACTTTCTATGACATTTGTAAACCCTCAAAGACACATTTTCAAAAAAAAAAAAAACTAAAAAAATTTCCCGTTTCAAACCTGAACCAGACGTTTTATACGCGTTTCGAAACGACGTACGAAACGCGCCCATGAAACATTGGCCTAGGGGCACTGCCCGTTGCTAGGGGCAACTTAATAGAAATGGACCAATCAGATCATAGGAGTTCAAACTAGGCAATCAGATTGCAGCCTTTCATTTGGCACTTGCCAGCCGATTCTGAAAAGGAAGTGGTCCATTGCCAGCCAAGTCTGAAATGGAGGTGGTCCATTGCTCGTCAACTCACTTGCCAGAATTCAAACGATGGGCGGCAAGTCAAAGGGCCAGGCCAAAGGACTTGCCACTAGTATGAAACCACGCTTATACTCAATTGAGTTAACAGAAGTTGAACAAAGTTTAGCTAAAAAATAATTTGAAGTGTGACCAAAGGCTCTGAAGTTAACTCCTTGCCAACGAATTTGAGAAAGAGCAAGACACCTAATCTACTTGCAATTGTGATTTAAAGCATAAAGCATTGACATGCATATATAATCAATTATCATAGGAATGTCAAATTGGACCTCTGAAGGCCCATAGCCTAAAAAGGATGGCCTTCTCGAGGTTACCAAGATATCTATAGCTAAAAAGTCATAGAAGTGAAGACATCAAATGGGCTTTCAACTCTGTCTAACTCTGTCTAAACGAGTTGAATTGAACTTTTAACATCCAGATTGATAGGTTAAGACAGTTTTCAGTTGATTATCTATCACCAAAGAAATGACCTTAGTTGAGCAAAGATGTGAAGTCCTGATTTCCAAATATTTAGAAACAACGGCACGTGCATTGTAAAATTTTGAAACAAGAAATTAATCAAATATAGTGAAGCAGCAAAAACAAAATTGTCCATACAATTTTTGGCAGCCATCTAAAATAAGGCATTCCAACCCTCGCAAATCCGCTAGCACCGAAGAAACATCCTCGTCAAGAACGCCGCACCCTGCAACGTCAAGTACTCTCGTACAAGGCATTTGTGTTCTGATTCCTGCTAAAGCTGCTCTCGTCCATGCTCCAAGTCCGTTACCAGGAAGCCTGCTCCTAGCCACTTCCTCGTACGACTCATCCGTGTTCCAAGGTCTAAGTTTCAGAAAAAAGTCAACAGAGGTCGTAACAGTACGTAAAAAGCGGCATGAACACAGCACGCAAGCAACGTCCACGGGATCTGAAATTCTAGTTAGCACAGAAACTAGCACCACTGATGGCAGATCTAGCAACTTGGTTTCCCCGTGTCTTCTTCCCTGACTCGTTAAAATTTGCATAACATACTCAAGGGGTTCTGAATTTTCAAGGGCACCTGCCATTTCCTGCTACACCATGAACACTTTTGAGCCCTTAATCGAAATATCAAACGCCAAATATCCTCGTGGACCTACTTCGCTACAACTGATTAAGATTTCTCTGTGACCTTTCAGCGTGCCCTCAATCACATTCGCCTTTTTGGGAGCTGGTTCTTCTGTTTTCTCGCAGCAATTACACTTCCTCTGCCGAGAGAATTTCGTATCCTTATCGTCCCATGGATGAAAACTCGATGACTGAGGATTAGCCGAATCGTCCAAACCGCTTGCTTCTGTGCAAAGCAACAGATGCAAGAAACGGTTGTTGAGGTGGAGATAACTGCGACGAAGAGGTGTATGCGACATATAGAAGGATCAACTAATTACTTGCAGAAATGAAAGAGAACTTCCTCGCTAGCCTTGTCAACACAACATTTTCCCTCCCCAACTTCAACAACCAACCTCCAGGCTCTTGCCACGAAGACCAAAAAACTGGCAATTTATACAAAGATCCTCATCGTCACAGCTCTTGCGATGCTTATTCATTTTCCTAATGTCTATGCTCGACTTGCGATGCCTCACCTGCCCTGCTGCTGCTGCGTGGCGCAACGCTTCGAACAGATCAATTTCTAGGGCTGGCCGGGGGGAGGGGCGGCGCGGCGGGCGACCATCTGCCCAAACATTATATTTTGGGCTGGGCACTTTTCTCACATTAAAATGTGAAGGGTTATATATCATTAACAAACACTTCATTCAAATGAAAATTAGCATGAAAAAGTAACGTGTTCATGCACTTACCTTGCATTGCACGAAGAGCACAATATTTCATTATATAAGTTTTAAATGCAATGCATGTCACATTTGTGAGATTATTAATTTACTATAGAAATTGAGTTTACGCTCTCACACACAAAATACATGTCACCACAACATCAATGTATTCACACATGATAAAATGCTTTTTTACTTTGTTTTCGGAGTATCTTTGCCATTTTTTTTCGTACATTGTTCTATCGATTAGAGGCCTAGATGTGCTTACAAGAACCAAATTTAACTCTCAAACTCAAAATGCATGCCACCCACCCCCAAAGCAATGCATTCTTTCACACATTGCAAGCTAATTTTTTGTGTTGTTTTCACAGTGTGTGCGCAATTTTTTTACGCACAATGTTCTGTCGATTAGAAGTCCAAATGCTCGGGCAATGCCTAGAAGGAACCAAGTTAAAATCTCACACACGAAATGCATGCCACCCTAAAAATCAATGCATTCACACTAAAAGATTTAACAAAATTTGGACGCTATGGTCCTCACCAATCAATGCTCCCACATACAAAATGACTTGAATTTTACAATGCATTCACATTTGCTCCATACACTTTAGTGAAGTAACATGTAAACTTTGCATGGAGTAAGGTTTGATCATTTCATGGCGGTTGGCTTTCAATATTGCTAAAAAATGAACTGTCAGACAAATGTGGCTCATTTCATCGAAACAAGGGCAACAAGGTTACAATGTAGATTGCAATCGCTTGTTGAGGTCACCTCATTTTCTCGAACGCCTCACATTTATTTTATATTTTTACGAGTCATTGAAATCAATTAAAAAATCAGAATAGTTATCATTATCAAGAAGCACACTAATTACATGTTTGGTCAATATATAGCTAAGAATTTTACCTCCCTTAATAATTATCGATGAAATTGAATAGATTTAACCTATTGTTGTAGCCAAAAAATTATGCCTCGTACTCAATTCTAGTTATAGCTTATTCAAATCAAGTAATTTGGGCCTTACCTCTTATACAATTATCAAACTCCTAACTTTTGATGAAGCTCATAATCTACTCAAATTTCTAGCATGATACTATAATTCAAAGGTCTGAATAATCATTCATTGTGGACGCATGAATTATTGCCTTACAAAATGCCATTTGAAATTGCAAACTTCAATGCTTGTTCCTAACTTGAAAAAATTCACATGAAATCACACAGTTATATGATTTTCATTTGACGCTTATTTGCTTTGAAATTTTGGCATCTAGTTTTTTAGCAGCCACTGCTCTCTTGTTTACATAACATATACAATTCTTGAGTCATACACATGCCATTGTTTTCTATCTATGCTTTTACGTAATAGTGCTAACGTTTGCATTCAGCTTTAGAGGTTGCCCAGTGGGCAAACTACTTCTTGGGTTTGTTGGGGGTTTGATTCCCTGTTAATCGAGCATAGATCACAAATATCACTGCCATTATCATGATCTTACATACTGACCACCACAGTGTCAAACAACATCTTTGGGTCCAGTATCCTATCATTTTATTTCCAATAGATCAACCAATTGATACTTGTTTAAAAATTAGTTGTGAGAGGACCTTCTGGACATCTTTGTAGGACATTTGTAACATATGCACATAAAATAAGTCACATATGCACATTTGAGAGAAGTAATGTTTTAAAAGCTATGTTATGTATTATCTTTCATTGTGCTCTTCACCCTAATTTGAAAGAGATATGTTCAAATTTGACCTTGTTTTAAAAAGTTGTCCATGTATTTACTTAATCATATTCTAGGAGGTTTAGAGTAGAACTGGTGAGACTGGCTAATTGCAAAATATAGTGGACATTGCTATTTGAAAAATACTTTTTATTTTTATATGTGTAACCCGAGGGATATGATGCACCTTTCATGTTGATGATGGTAGTAGGAGGGGGTTTTAGGGTTTTAAAAATCAAGACGAAGATGTTACTTCAATAATGTCCTGATTATCTATTATCTCATATGTTATGGCCACAACTAAAAGACATACATGCAAAATGTGTAACAGATCTTCAAAATATGAGCAAGCACTATTAAACCACCATGAATCGACAACAATTGTTGTTGTAAGGTTTTGAATCGTTTTCGATTAAAATGCAAAGATGGCTCACTAAGTGGATATAGAAAAATAATTAATTTTTTATACTCTATAGCTCATGACTGAATCATGCTTCCGTACTCATATCTAACATGTCTCCTATCCTCATCTTAGGGGTTTTTCCTAGTGGTCTTTACACGGTCGCTTCTTGGAACGGAGACAACAGTAACGAGCAAACCCGTGGGCAAGTGACGCGTGGAATAAACGGACAAGCGAGGCAAGCAACCCTAATTTATGACCGCAGGTAGCGTGGGACTCCCAATTTTTTCCTGGGAAAATGAGTGAGTCTCGGGCTCGTGCCGTAATATTTTGTGGTCTATGGGTCTCGGGTTGAAATTCTTTCCCGGACATGCAAGTCATGCACGTCTGAATTTTTTGTAGGCACCAGATTGGAGACTGTCGAGCCTAGCCCACAAACCCACGCGCGTTTACAAACTATGGGTTTGTTTTACTATATATGCAGTAGTCGTTGATTTCCCAAAAAGCTTATGGGATATATTGAAAACCGCCACGTGACATGCGAACAACTAGAGAATTTTCAGTCTCGAAATCTTTTGGGCACATAGGTATCAAGCAGGCACGCAGGTCGGGCAACATCGGAGGGGCACTTGGGACACACAGGCGATGACGAAGTGCCTCGCTCATCATCGATATCGTGTTAACAAGAGACAGGGCCATGGGCATTCAATTAAATAGAGTTATCTTGTCATTTTACATTAGGGCTAAATATATTGTTATGACCCATAGATTCTAATTTAAGAAGGTGTAATTTATTGCCTCCAAATCTTTTATGAACATTTTATGTGGTGTAAAATGCTTTGAGATGTTATGAAAACTAGTATTGGGAGCCCAAATAAAAAAATTTAATGAACAATTCATATTTTCAATACTTTTTATACCATCAATAGCAACTTCAAATAACAATGAAAATAAATGACAACATTCTTGTTATGGTCGAGGTCGAGGAAGATTGGTGTCTCAATCACATTCGATCAGAACTAGACAAGTTGCAATTCGATCTACCTCAGTACTACCAATTTCGATTGAATGGTGTAAAGGTACATTATGCCATATGAAAATTTTCATTTTTTCTATTTCTTAGTGAATCAATTTAATAAGATAAATGAACTTAAACAATTTCTCATGTGCAGTTAAGAGCAAGGCAGGAAGAGCATATAAAATGCAAAGACATAGGAAATTGAAGATCTATAGAATTTGAACAATGTAATTTGTATTATGTCATATGACTTTTTGTATACATCTTGATTGATAATATATGAACCGCTCAACTTGAGTATCATTGTTCAAGTTGAGGGTCTTTTTTTTATATGATCTCTAAATCCATTTCTCCAGTTGGAAGTAACTTTGGTTGAGAACACTCTGCAATTGAAACTGAATATGAATTTTCTTGCAAGCCAATTGAAAAAATATTTGGCATTGAATATCGTATACCATGTTGAGAAGATTGCAGTATTCAAAAATATACGAAAGTTAGTAATAAAATTTTAATGCAATATCGGATCAACGTGCATGAGATACTATTAAAATCTACAAAGGCAACAAGCGCACGTCGAAGCAATTTCAAAAAAAAAAAATTGATGGCATATCGGATCAGCGCACACGATATGAAATGAAATTCTACAAATACTAAATGTGCGTGTCGAACCGATATTCTAAAACTTTTATGTGTGCATCAACCATTTTGAGCTTCGTATAGGTTGTTGCACTTGGTAGTTCCAATATTTTCTTGATATGGCTCCTCGCAATTTTGTGGGGGTGTGTAATAGAGTTCATCTTTATACAAATTGGATATAGAAGATGTTTTGAATATGAGAGAGGATGAAATCCTCTCAATTTTTGCACAACATTTATCTGAATTTTCTGACATTATTGATTACACATATGATGATCTTGAAAGTGAAATAGATTATGATAAAGTTGACGATTGAAAATCTGGCAATGAGGCATTGGAGGCCATTATTGAAAAATCGAAAGCCTATGAAAAAACTTTGCCTACGGAGGAGAAATTTTTAGAATTCCAAAAAAAAATAACTTCCAAGGACTCAATATATCCCCTAATGTAGAGGCCATTGGAGGATTTGGCCATTAAAATATTGGGTTATACTCCCAATGAGACTACAAAAATATCATTTGCAATGGCCCTTTATTCGGGTTACATTGATATGAGCAAAATGAAGAATTTGAAATTTTTGAATCCATAAGAAAGGAGATTATTTCTTCATGACAATACCATCTATTTGAATCTTGAAGAGAATGATAATGAAAATTAAACAATCTTCTATAATAGATTATTGATATATTACAAGGATCTCTCTTTTGTTATGAATTTGAATGCCTTACAAAAGATCGTAACATTTGGCAAGTTTTTAGCTTGATATCTATATTGTGTTCTTCTGTAAAACCACTGAAAAAGTTGAGTTAAATATTTATTTTTTGAATTGTGTCATCGGTGATTTGTAGCTCTATGAAATACTCCTCTTGCTTGCCAATGTAATTTCTCCATGCCTTGTGATGACCAGATACTTAAGCTCCCATATTCCTTTGCAAAATAAGTTGCATGATGAAGAAAGATGTGCTGCAAACAAGCGTTGAAATAAATAACATCGGTAGAAAATAATATAATCATGAATGAAATAAGTATCATATAATGAAATAGATCAGTAGCATGTAATGTGTAACGTTGTCTTTTTCCCAACAATCATGTACATATTTCACAAATGTGGTGCAATGATTTTGCAAAGTCCTCATATCTTCTGATGATAGGTTTCCTTTCCTAATAACACCTATGAGTTTGTCTAAGTTGTTTCACACTTGTCTCTTTTCCACTCGATTACTTACTTTCAATGTTCGTGTTGCTTGAACAACTTCTTTCCAAATTTTGTATCTGACACTAGATTCTTTGCATGTGTGATTGGATAAGAATCTTCTTGCTTTAGCATCTCCAATTGATGGCTTATTATGAACATTTTTTTTTTTGCCGGATAGTCTGTCACTTTTTTTCAATGATGACATTCTCTTTATACAATCCTGCCTATGGAAGAACTTCTTCCAGCCTTTTAATAGCTGCCTTACCCACAGGCTCTGGTTTTGAATTCCATGCAAGGAGAATATGCAGATAAATAAGTTTTTCAATAATACGAACCTCAACATGCAATGTGCATATGTGAACATTTTTTAATGGAATTGGCAGAACACTTGTCATATTTGGATCTTCTGTTTCTCTTGTTAGTCGTGTTTGGTCGTCCCAAATTCATATTGTAGCAATTCTTCATGCAATAAAGACATGGATGCTTTGGCATGGCCCCATGAGAGACATTATACACACATTTCAATGTTTTCAAATCCCTTGCAAGGTGCCATTGAATTTGAAAACTTCTATGGTTTTCGACTGTAAATTTTTCACCCTCCGAATGTCTCTTTATAATTTTGCCATTATTTGTTCGTGAAAATATCCATGAAAGTATTTTATGGTCCTCAAAATCTGTAGAGAAGCAACTAATGCATGACATGTTAGTAAAAAATGCCAATGTATGAAATGTTAATAACAATACTTAAAAAGAAATTTGAATTGTATACTTGGAATGTCGCCAACCACCATATGTGATTTTCAGATTGAACACTAAACGTTCGATCATCTGTATCTAAAATTTTGTTCATCAAAGTAAGACTCACTCGTTCCAACTTTTGACCTTTGATAATTTCGGATTCATCCAATTTCATTACAATAATGATCTTTCCATTTACTTGATGTTCGTCTAGTTTATAGAATCGAATAATGTACTTTAGAACATTTTCAATATGAAGAAAAATATTATTGCAATCATTGTAATTGAGCTCACCGTATTCTGATTTGTATAATTCAGTTATATGAAGTGGTTTGCCAACTACTTTGAACATTCCGTCATTATAATATTTTTTTGCTAATCTTACCCGATATGGACGAGGAAGATAAGTTGTCTTCACCATCACATGAGAAAAGGCTTCTTTAACTATTCTAAAAAAAAGCATTTCTGCTAATTCCATAAACATCACATGCACTTAGTATCACATTTGCATCCAAGTAAGTTTGAACCTTATTCAAAACAATCTCTGCAATTTCATTTTTCATTTTTTCAAACCGAACATTTTTCATCATTGCCTTTGCTGACTTTCTTGGTAAAACATGATTTAAAGAAGATTCGATGCATGAACGATCTGTTAAATAGTTCTTTGCCACCAAACATGATGAAGTCTCACCTCCTTTGCAATGACTTGCTCCCTCACAAAATTTTGACATACCATTTCAATGTGCCATGAAGAATCACATAGAATGTAAATGAGATGATTAATACAGCAAACAGACAATAAATTTGAGTGATCAACATTTGCTTGCTTATTTCCTCCCTCTTTGTCCTTTGTTGCCATGTATCCACCAGGAACCTCCATCTCCATCTTGCAGTAAGATGCCATCATCACTTGATGAGTTTACCATGAATGAGTGACATAATGAACTTCCAATAGCTTCATTTCCATCAACAAAACCAGCCAAGAATTCTAGTACAAATCCAACATCAAAACAATGCTCACCAGTGTAATTAGTTTTACCATATATTGACCATTTGCACACATCCACATGAAAATGTTCAAACATGAGATAGAACAAGTAAAGTAAACTTGAAAAACACTTCCTTGCTGTTCCTTTGACCTTACTCGAGTCTTCAATAGCCTACAAAAAGAGATCCAAAACATTTTTGCCAATTGACTCTCCTTTTATGCTCTTGACTAGCTCCAAATTGCCATCTTTCCTTTCATGTTGTTGAAGCCCTTTCAGATCAACCTCTTGATCTTCAACTTGACCATCAAAGTCATTGACCAAAATTTGTTCTCTAGATCCATTACTTGCTGTAAAAACATTATAACATCCATCTACTTACATAGTATCATCTGTCGAAAAGTGGTATGCAGAAGATAGGTCTAGTTCGAAAATAAATAAATGAAAATAATTCGTGTGTCTAGAAAGAAAACCTTTCGTGCATGGCAAAATAAACTATCTTCATCTTTCCAATGCATGACTACGCCTATCAATTTCAAACAAGACAATAGTGATAGAAATCACATTTGAACTTATAGTAACTAACTTTGAAATTGTCAGTACTACAGTGATTACGTAGCCAAACAATTAAGCATTGAAGATTATCAGACAAATAATTAGTCGTGAAGAAATACATAAACGCATACAGTCTGAGACGAAACTAAACACAATAAAAAATAGTATTGATTCAAAATGAAACAAAAGTAAATGAGTACAATAAGTTGCGGATTGAAGCCGTGTACATTATGCTATCTCTAAGCGGCTAAAAATGAAAGTCTGAATTAATGCATAATGCTGATGAGCAGTAGCGCAATAGCAATCTCTAAAACAACTCTAAGAAGTGAGCAAGAATGCTCAGGAGTGTTCAAGCTCGCAGGCTCGAGAGAGAGAGCTAACTATTCAAACGTTTCTGATAATTCTGATTTACAATGAATTAATTTGTATGAATATGAACAGCTATTTATACTAAGAAATTAGATCGTCAATTGCAATTGCCAGTTGGCTGGTGATCCGCTGGCATCCATCCGGTCCTTGTCATTGATTTTTGATAAGCGATGAAATTGGCTGTAAACGTTCTGTCTGCATAAATGAACCAAAACTGTAGCTCTGTAGAAATGAAATAAAACAGCCACAGGTGACACTGTCGGGTTTTTCGCAAAAAAGCGAAAAAAGCAAAGGTGCCCTTAAATCTCATTTAGGGTTGCCCCACACTTTGCTAGAGTCATTTCCTCAACATTTGAGGCTCTTTAAAAAAAGTGAAAAATGTGACTCTGCATATTTGCACGAGATTTTTGACAAGTGAAAAATGCGAAAAAGACGACACTGCATTTTTCCACGAGATTTCTGTCAAGCAAAAAATGTGACACTGTCGTAAATTCCGTGTTATTCTGCAGATTGTGTAAAAACACTTGTAATTTTGCAGAGTGTGTAAACACACGAGAAAATTCGCAGAACTGGATAAACAATGGATGAAGATTAAAACCGATTAGACAATTGGTAAGAAGGAGAATAATCCAACACTCCCCCTTAATCTGAATTCTTGAATGCCTTGACCTTCAAACTTAGTTCTACATAGAATCTTCTGTGTGACTCCAAACTTAATGCTTTAGTAAAAACATCTGCTGTCATATCTTGCATTCTACAGTTCTGCAATCTGACCTCTTCATTGAGAACTTTGCCTCTGATGAAATGATACTTCAGTTCAATGTGCTTACTCATGGAATGAAATCTAGGGTTGGTTGATAAAACGATGGCACTTTGATTATCACAAAATAATGTTGTCGGAGCATATTGATTCAGCCCAATATCTGAGAGTAAGTTTCTCAACCAAATTGCTTCCTTAGTAGCTTGAGAGGCTGCGATATACTCTGATTCAATGGAAGATAGAGCTATCGAAGATTGTTTGCGACTGTTCCAGGAAATTGGACCATTGTTGAGAATAATGTAAATCTGGAAGTAGATTTACGAGTGTCTACATCTCCTGCCCAACTCGCATCTGTGTAACCACTGATGAAATTGAGTTTGTCGTTGTCGACTACTCCATAACAAATGCAAAAGTCCATAGTAGCCTGAAGATATCTCATGACTCTGATAAGAGCCTTCCAATGTGTTCTACCAGGATTAGTCATAAACTAACTGAGAGAGCTAACTGCAAAAGCTATGTCTAGCCGGGTACAGATCATGGCGTACATAAGAGATCCTATAATAGAATGGTAAGGATACTCACGCATCTGTTGTTTCTCATGAATTGTTTGGGGACATTGGTCCTTTGACAATTTGAGTCCTAGTTCCATTGGTGAGAGAGCTAACTTGCAATTGATCAAATTATATTTGACTAAAATGTTGTAGATGTACCTCTGTTGTGTAATGTAGATCAACTTTTGTTTTCTGTCTTTGTGGATTTATATACCAAGGCAGAAATGAGCTTTGCCCAGATTAGTCATGTCGAATTCGGAAGATAGCATTGTCTTCTCCTCTTTTATCAAATCGGTACTGTTGTTGAAAAGCAATGTATCATCCACGTATAATGTGATAATGATAAAAGACTATTGCACTGCTTTGAAGTAAATGTTTGAATCTGAAGAGCTAGGTGTATAGCCGTAATCAATGAGGAAAGTATTGATCCTTTGAAACCATGCTCGAGTAGATTGCTTCAAGCCATAAAGTGCCTTATGGAGTTTACAAACGTGATTGTGCTTACCCTCGATAATATAACCTTCGGGTTGCACCAACTAAATGTCTTCTTCGATAACTCCATTGAGATATGTTGTATGTACATCCACCTCTGGCTACTAGTCATGCCTTTCTTCTATTGATGCTTCCATCTGCGTTGTACTTGACTTTGAAAATCCATTTTCAATCAACTACATTTCTGCTAGCAGGTAGTTCGACAATTGTCCACGTCTGGTTCTTGATAAGAGATGAATACTCTTTATCCATAGCTTCTTTCCAAAGATCTGAGTCAGGTTGACTGAATGCCTCTTGGACAGACGTCGGTTCCTGAACAAGATATGCTGCAGACTCGTCAATATACTGGTTAGGTGGTCTGCCAATCCTTGAAGATCCTCTGGATAATACAGAAAGCTGATCGTTTCTATCATACTATAGTAGCTGAACTGCAACGTCATCATATTCCGATCCACCGTTCATTCGTTGTTCGTCGGAAGTAGAAGAGCTTGGACCTTCAATGGGAATAGTCGCCACAGAACTAGAAAGTTCAAAGCGTCAGGAGAATCTGACAGGTTGGCTACATAAGAACTACCCTTTCCTTTGGGAATAGTCGCCTACAAAACTGGAAAGTTCAAAGCGTCAAGAGAATCTGACAGGTCGGCTACATGGGAACTGCCATTTCCTTTCAGGTCTTGAAACTGATCTTCGATGAAGATGACATCCCAACTAGTAAATATCTTCGACTCGATGGGATTGAACAACTTGTAGGCTTGATCTGAAGTAATGTAGCTGATGAAAACACACTTGATACTGAGATCACGAGGTATCTGCGCAAAAGTAGTACATCCAAAAACTCGTAAGTTTGATAACAAAGGTTTGGTACCTGTCCAAACTTCAAATGGTGTTTTGTCTGAGAGGCCTTTAGTAGAACATCTATTCTAAATATAGGCTGATGGTGAAATAGCTTCAGTCCATAAGGACTTCGGAAGTGTCGCATGTGATAACATGCACTAAACGCAATAAAGAATAATATTGATTCAAAATGAAACAGAAGTACATGAGTACAATAAGTTGCGGATTGAAGCTGTGTACTCTATGCTATCTCTGAGCATCTAAAAATGAAAGTCTGAATTAATGTCAATGCTGATGAGCAGTAGCGCAATAGCAATCTCTAAAACAACTCTAAGAAGTGAGCTAGAATGCTCAGGAGTGTTCAAGCTCGCAGGCTCGAGAGAGAGAGAGCTAACTATTCAAAGTTGATGGCTTTAGAGATAAAACTTGTGGTTTGTACAAGTTAAATGTTGTTGTTACGAAGTGCAATGCATTAGCATCAACATCTATCTCGCAAAATGATTTATGGCATAGACGTTTGGGGCATTTGAACTTCAAAACCTTGAGGTTGCTTCGCAAACTCAAGATGGTAATAGGCCTACCAAGCTTGGATGACAAAGAAGAGTCCATTTGCAAGGGGTGCATGCTAGGCAAGTTACATAAGGAGAAGTTCAACAAGAAAGGGCAACAATGAAAAAACGAGTGCTTGAGCTAGTGCACTCTGATCTATGTGGACCAATGAAGGTAATGTCTATTGGTGGAGCATTTTATTTCTTAACCTTCATTGATGATTACTCATGAAAGACTTGGATCTACACAGTTAAGCAGAAGTCTAATATATTTGGATGTTTCAAGAACTTCAAAGCATTGGTGGAAAACCAGGTAGGTGCCAAGATCAAGGTGCTTAGATCTTATCATGGTGGTGAGTATTGATCCACAGCTAAATGGAACACACTTCGCATGGTGATTGTCTTAGCGACGTTATTTGGATGGAATCTACATCAAATTGACATAAAGTCCATGTTTTTTAATGGTAAGCTTGAAGAAAAAGTGTACATGGAACAACCTAGTGGTTTTGTAGTACATGGCATGGAAAACAAAGTATGCAGATCAAAGAAGGCCTTGTATAGATTGAAGCAAACACCACGTGCTTGGTACATCCACTTTGATGAGTATCTCCTATCTAGAGGTTTGACACACACTTCTTCATATTTCAATCTTTAACTTTGCTCGTGACTCTATCATCACACTGATTGTGCTGTATGTAGATGACCTCATAATCACAAGTAATGATGATGATTTGATTAGTGCAATCAAGAAGGACCTATCTTCCAGTTTTGATATGACTGATTTTGGTTTAATGCACTATTGTTTGGGAGTGGAAATCTGGCAAAGACATAACAGCATCACACTAACACGAACAAAATATGTGAACAAGATTTTGAAGTATTTTAAATGTGTGATAGCAAGCTTGTATCTACACTTGTGGAGTTCGATAAAAAACTATATAACCAGGATGAGAGTGCGCTAGTTGATGCTACTTTATTTCATCAATTAGTTGGTTCACTGATTTATCTCACATCTACTCGTCCTTATATAAGTTATGTTGTAAGTGTTGTGAGTCAATTCATGGCTACTCCTAGGGGGATTAATTGGAAAGCAGCGAAGAGAATTTTTTCATTATGTGAAAGGGACGTTAACCCATGGATTGTTATATGAGAGACAACATACTTAAATAGTTTTATAGGGCTTTGTTGATTCAGATTGAACAGATTGTATGTATGACAAGAGATCTATCACAGGGTACGTTTTTCATGCTGGTAATGGTGTATTCTCTTGGTCTAGTAGTAAACAAGACGCAGTTGCTCTTTCTACTACGGAAGCAGAATACAAAGCACTGTGTTCATCTACGTAAAAAGCAGTTTAGTTAAGAAGAATGTTAGAAGACATTGGAATTTTGTAGAGTAAGCCTACTATAATCATATGTGATAGCTAGAGCGCTATACAACTAGCTAAAAATCTTGCATTTCATGCACGCACAAAGCATATAGAGATTAAATATAATTTCATTAGAGAGATGTTGTTATCTAATGAAACAGATGTAGTGCATTGTAAGACTGAGGATCAGTTAGCTGACATACTTACTAAAGCTTTAAGTATTGATAAGTTAAAGTTTTTTAAGAAAAAGCTCTTTGTAAAAAAGATAAACTAGGGCTTAAGGGAGAGTGTTAGAATAAGTAAGCCCGAGTTTCTCTTACGGTTCCATAACTATTTCTTGTTTTAGCAGTGTTTTTTAGTTTTTAGTTTTGTTTATGTAACAGTTAGCATGTGTGCCAATTTGTAAATACTGAGTAGAGTCTGGACACGCGTCTCGTAATGGGGACCATAACACCATGCAGTGGTGCCCCCCAAAATAAGACTGTATATATGTATGTACTCTTTAGTCTTTTTGTGAATACAGTTTAGAAAGTGTTCTCTTGGATTGAGGAGTGATCTCTCTTTCAGTTTATCTATGTGTCTATTGATTGTTTGCAAATTAGCTAACTACATTGCTAGTAAGATCCTTGATAGTATTGGCATTAAAAAGATAGCATATCATGTGCAACTATTTTTTTATTGGACCATGGGTTAGAAGAAACTCACAAAAATCTTGTCACAAAATGCCAAGAATCCCCAGACAAGCTAGTGGCAACTCAAGCTTAGTTTGGAAAGAAGGAAGCCATTCCTTTGTCTTTGACCAATTTCAAGACTCCATTTGAATAAGGGGCTCGTTGGACACCCCTGTTT